>OY720346.1:32926558-33219058 GCA_963082975.1 Labia minor
GTAGTAGTGGCGAGAGTTGCCTATCTTTGCTAGGTTGTTTGTAGCTGTGGCTTTAACTATAACTACTCGCCTGGCCTTGAATTGATTTCAGTTCGATCGCGCAAACAACCTAAAAATTACTTTTTTCTGATACACTTATAAATGTATACATTTATATGGATATGGATATCTAATCCATTAATTTAAAAAATATAAAAAAATAGTCATTTGTGTCAATCCCTTATCTTATACTTTAATGGTATATAAATATTAAAAAAATTTTATTTTATTTTTAGCATTTCTCTAATGTTGGAAATAATAAATTAATATTTCGATCTAATTTATACTTTTAAATTACTTGATATTTATCAGATTATTTGTTTAAAAATGTTTTTTTAGACTCATTCTGAAAAATTTAAAATTATATATTAATTTTTGGTATAGTAGTATGAAAGATTAACTATTACTTATTTGAAATAATAAAAAAATGTCAAAGGAAAAAGTTCTGCGGGCCTCATGTTAGTTAGACCTAAATACGTTAATCATTTTCTTATATCAATGTAGAAAAATATTATCAATTACGTAAACACTGAAAATGATAATTGGCCCTCATTTTTTTAATATAATGATTATTTTTGAAAATAACATTTTTGTTGGATTTATAATTCAAGAAAGGAAGGTACATATATAAATTTATTTATATTTCTGAAAAAGATAAAATGCATTTATTTTTCTGAATTAGAAAATATAATTTTTAGGATTTACGAAGGTAGTTCAATATGTCCGTGATTTTTTGAATGAAACTCAGGTTTTTTGATAAACAATTATTTTATCTTTCAACGTAGTCTTCTTTGAGCTCTATGGACTTGGATCTAATGTTTCTCCAATTTTTTTTATCCCTTCCCAAAAATAAGATTTGTCGAGGACATCAAAATATATTTGTGATTTCATCGTTAGGTTCAAATCTCTTTCCGCTGAGCCATTTCTTCAGGTTTGGAAACAAGAAATACTCCCTCAGGGTTAAATCCGGAGAATAGGGCGGTGAGGAGGCAATTCGTATCCCAATTCATAGATTTTATGGGAAAATTCACTTTTTTCCATTTCTGCTATTAATGGATATCAAATATAAACTAAAAGACCCAGCTGGTTCAAATTTCAACAGGAGTCAACTGATAGTTACCCGTTGACATGAGCAGTGTCACCATATCATTTAAAAGACGGGAAATTCTAAAAGTCACGGACTTATTGACCTCGTATATATAAAATAAAGGTTTTGTATTTAAAATATAATATCGTATGTTATATAGGCATATTATTTCTGTCTTTAAAAAACAATTCATTTCAATTTAATAGAATACAATTTTTTTTTATAAATACATCTATAAAATGCTTGAAAGGAATTATTCTATAAAATTAAAATAAATTATTACTGATTGCTTTTTGCACTCAAATCAGTTATCTATTGGTTTTAATTTATTTTAATAATTTATTAAGTTTTCTAATTATAAATAAAGCTAACAAAATAAAAAAAATTTCTTTTAATTTTGATGAAATGTTATGGTGAAAAATTACCTCTTATTATCACTTATAATATAACGGAATGCATTGGTCGCTTCGTTATTCTCAACCGACCTGTTTGTCTGTCTTTCCGTGCAGGCAGGTGTGTTCCTATGTTAGGAAGGGTGCTTGTTTGGTGTTACCCACTTTATTTTTTTTTTTTTTTTTATTTTTTTTTTTTTTTTTTTTTTATATTATGTATTATTAAACTTTATTTTAAAATTAATAAAATGAAAATTAAATATTTTTTAATTTTCAAATAGCGACTTCCAATTTTTTTTTCCTTCTTTCTTTACTTTACATTCATAGAATATAATCTATAGTGGGGAGATGTATGGATAAAAAACGGTTACGTGAATGAATGAATGTCCGATAATCATTTTAATGACAGCGCTCTGTATCCATCCAGCCAGTCTCTCATTATTGATTCATTTACGTAATGAAAGGCATCTCTAACATAGTTATATATGATTTCATCAACAGTGAGTGACCTAATAGAATCGATGGTATTTGCCATTAAATATTCAATCAAATATCTTTCAAAAAAAAACAAATATTTGACTTAATTTTAATTTTAAAAATAATCGATTTATATTAAGTTATTTAGTATTTTGATGCATTCATTTTCAAATTTATTAATTTTTGAATTTATTATTATACATTCATTTTTCTATATATATGAGATTTAAGATATTAAACAAAAAAAAATATTAATTATTTAATTAATAAATATTATGTGCATACTTAAACATTTACTTATAAAAGAGATGAAATTACTTTTATATAATCTATTCCAAAAAGATTTTAAAAGTTAAGACAGAAATTTTTCTGAATGAATCTTATTGAAATATTCTGAAAAATAAATAATATATAAATATATAACCAATCTATCAAGTTGCAAAATTTTAACTACTTTGAGAAACAATTTGTTTGAAAGATTATAATAAGAAAATGTATTTTTTTTTTTTGTAATAATTTTATGTAAAAATATTATTTGGTTGAAAATTCGATTTAATTCAGATGGGGGTCACCTGAGAAAGAACGAACGAAACTTGTCTTTTATTCATAACAACATTGATTTTATTTCTAAATCCCTATCATCATCATTTATTGTGCAATCTAGTTGCTTGGCCGAAGAATATTATTAATAGCATCAAAAAAAATTAAGAATATAATTCTAATTCTATTTAAAAATAGAATGTTTTATATTATTTGTTTATTAAAATATAATTGTTATAATATTATTAATTAATTAATATATTTATACATATTTACATCAACATTGTTGTTGTTTGTATAAACACTATTCTTAATGAATAGACCGACAGATAGAAATGAAAATTATTATATAAAATAAAATTTTTTTAATGAATAAATATGAAGGTCGGTTTTCAGAGGTTGAATTGCTTACATAATTTGTATAGATAGGGGGATAATTTTTTTTAACATTGAGAATCTGTATCATCTTCTTCAAAAGAAAATAATTATTTCCTATGGGAAATTCTTTTTCTCTTTCTCTCTCAGATGAATGAATCAGTAGTAGGTGAAGGGGAAAGTACCTGAGGAACGTTGAAGCTAGCCAGCTGCCGGCAGGTGGGTTCCTTCGATTACGGAAGAAAGGAAGGAAGGAAGGAAGTCAAGATGATGATCGTTGTATTATCTATTTGTTGTATTAGACATAAAAGGAAGGAAGCAATGTCTGTCTGTCTGTGTGTGTATGTCTGTACGTTGGTTTCAAAATCTGTTCTACAACCCTCCATTTTATCCCTCTTCTCTTCTCTATTCTTCTGTCCTTGATTGTCGTTTTCAAATTACGATCGTAAATTGCATCCCAGCCATTGAGTAGTCAGGCAGGCACCACCATCTTGAATTCAAATCAAATTCACCTGAATTCCTATGAAGAGGAAGGCCTTGGCCTTGCGATAGCCACTACTACTCATGGAATATATTATTATCATCCAACAACAACAATACAAGGCTTTGAATTACAAGCAATTTACTTATCACCTGAAATACTTATTAGTTCATAATGATTACAAATGAAATAAATTGTTGAACGATTGTCAAATTGATTTTTTTTTAATCTTTAATTATTCAGAGCGCATTGTTTATTTTTTTATTTCAATATAAACTAAAGTACATATATTTATATTTATTTTTGAATCTAATAATATAAAATCAAAATTAACATTAAGAGTTTTTCCTTGACATATTTCGAAATAAGATTATTATTTTTAAATTATTGTTATTGTCTTTTAATGTAAAATGTATCTTAAAAATATTTTTTTGTTTCAGACAAATGTTTTACAAAGCAGTGGACAAGTCATCAGGACTCTTACATTACAACCACAAAAAAATGCATCTGGACAAAGTAAGAAAAACAAACAATTAAAAGAATGAGGGTGAAAAGAATTGAATTTGGAAATATTTTTTTATTTTTATAATTTTTTTTTTTAAGATATTCTGACGATGTCTATTTTAAATTTATTGATTTGAAATCCATTATAATTATTTTATTGAGTATAATTTAAATAAGTAAAATTTTCATAGTAAATAATATATATAATTTTAATTTTCACATTAATTTAAATAAAGCAACATAAAAATTGTTAGGGGTATAACATAGCTCACATTATTTTTCATTTGTTTATTAAAAAGAAAATAAACGTTGAATGTTTTCGACTAGTGGGAGAGGTCAAATTCCTTAATTATCGTTTTATTCAATTTAAAATTGATCGGTAAAAGAAAGGGTATCCATTAACACAATGAGGTAAATCCAAATTATTCCAACAATAAAGTTAATATGTTTGTTTGGAAGGAAACCATTGCTTCCAGGGAAACTCGAGATCTAGCTTCTTGCATAATTTGGAGTTAACTTAACAGGAGTAGCAAAATTATAAGAGTATTAATATTATTATTTATGTTGTAGGAGTGGTTACAATTCCGATAGCTGGCACAGGTGGTGCAGGCTCAAACACTAATTTAAAAGTGCAAACAATCAAGGCGGAGCATACAATTTTGCCTAAAACATTGCAATTGGCATCCTCTTCGTTGGTTTTTGGGGGTGGCCAACGGCTCAACTCTTCTCCATCTGTGATTAATACAAGTTCAACGACACCGGTAACACGAATCACCCCGGCAATTGCTACTGCAGCGGCCACCACACAATCCAATGTCACTATTGCCTCATCAAATAACAACTATTCAAACAATTCAAATTCTTCAAACATTAATAATTCATTCATTTCACCAATTTTGGATCATACAGGACGGAAACGACATGAAATCGAACCGGATTATGTTCCAGAATAGTAAGCATCTCAACCCTTAAAAAACAAATATTTTATTCAAAAATATTTAAATAGTATATATAATAAGATAGCTATGTCTTAACCATCAAAATAATCAAGTTTTTAAAAGATAAGAATTAAAATAGGCAATTATAATATATAAATAAGATTATTTAAAACTAACATGAATATAAATAAAAAATTAAAAAGAATACTCTATAAATCAACTTTATAGATTTTTTCAACAGGTATTTTATATTTTACAGCCTTAATAATTAATTCATACTACTTTTGACGTTTCATTTCATTATCAATAAATTAAAGATTTTTTATCATTACATCTATTTTTTGATTAAATAATTTATATAAAATGTTTTTTTTTCTTTCTTGTATATGAAATTGTTTTTTTTTTTATATATATAAATAAATTAGAGATGTACAATTCACAATTGCCTAAACAAATATATATATAAACCAGAATATATACAAATTTAAATTAAATTTGAAATTTTAAAAAAAATTTATTTTGAAAAAATAATATATTTAGAACTGAAGACCTTAGAGCGAAACAGTGGTAAGCCACATGGCATACAATACTTTTGCATAAATTATTTACAAAATATTTTTACATAAAAACGTGGTAAGCCAAAAAAATAAAAAACTATAACCTATCTCGGAAGAATCTGTCGACATATTATCGTTATTTGGTACAAAGTCTTTGTCGACACAACTGTCATCACTCTCCTCAAAAAACTCAGGACTAGAACTGTTATTTTCACGAATAATTGCTCTTGAACGAAGACATAAACCAGAAGTCGACGCCATATTGATGTGGCTTACCATGCTTCAAGTAAGAAAATGAAGTAATATTGCCAACACCAACAACATGATTTAGCGATAGCAGTGCCATTTATTACGAAACAGTCAAAATAACTTTTTTAGTGGTTTAATATTGTTCCCGCCATATGATAAATGCAATAAAACAATTTTCTGCAAAAGTGTGGCTTACCACTGTTTCGCTCTAAGGTCTTCAATTATAATTTTTTTAATTTTGATTTTTTTTTAGCACTCCAAGTTGTAAACGTAGAAAAACTGAAAAAGTTGGCAAAGGACTTAGACATTTTTCAATGAAAGTTTGTGAAAAAGTACGTAAAAAAGGGACAACCTCATATAATGAAGTTGCTGATGAACTTGTACAAGAATTTACAAATCCCTTATCCGCTGCATCACCAACTGATCAACAATATGATCAAAAAAATATACGACGACGTGTTTATGATGCATTAAATGTTCTTATGGCAATGAATATTATTAGTAAAGAGAAAAAGGAAATCCGCTGGCTCGGTTTACCAACAAACTCTTTACAAGAATGTAAAAATCTTGAAAAAGATTGTCAAAAGAGAGTAGAAAGTATTAAACATAAGACTCAACAATTGCAAGATCTTATTTTACAAGTAAATATAATAATAACTATAAATATAAAAGTAATTTATATATTTTTTTTTTTAAATTTTTTTTTGTTGTTTTAGCAAATATCATTTAAGAATCTTGTAGAACGTAATCGTTCAAGAGAGAAATTGAATGGAGCCCCATTACCGAATTCTACAATTCAATTGCCATTTATTATTGTTAATACAAATAAAAAGACAATCATTGACTGTAGTATTGCTAATGATAAGTATGTGTCTTGGTTATTACAAATTTAAAATCCTTTATTTACATTTTCATAATCATTTGTTCTCTTTTTATTTCAGAACTGAATATCAATTTAATTTTAACGATAAATTTGAAATTCATGATGACATTGAAGTTCTCAAAAGAATGGGAATGGATTTTGGTATTATATTTTATTATTTATATGTATTAATTATTTCGTTTAAATTATAAGAATTTTCATAAAATAATAAAAGTTTTTTTTTATTATTATTAATAATTAAATTTAAATAATTGTCTATTAACATCTAATAAATAGAATCTGAAATTTCATAAATTAATTTTGTTATTTGTGAAGGACTTATATTTTGCTTACTATTCATATTATGCACTTAACTTGTTGTTAAATTTAATTTAATTTTTTTTATTAGGTCTTGATAAAGGGGAATGTAATTTTGAAGATCTCCAAAAAGCAAAAGCAATGGTACCAAAATCATTGGAACATTATGTTGAACGTAAGTTCTATATGTATATATAAGGCATACTGAAAAATAAAAACATACTTTAATATTCTACATGTTTATACTTCCTGGCCACATAATTATTTCACAGAAGGAAAGAGAAAAGAGGTTGTCCATTTTGGATGAACTCTTAGAATGGAATTTTGAATTTTTTTTTCTTTTTGTTGTTTTAATTCTGCAGTAATAATATCTACAAACAGACCTCTCTCGTTGAGTCTTGAGGGTTACCTATATTAAATCTAATAAAAATAAATGCCTATGTAGACATGAAAAATAAAAAAGTGTTTTCAAATAAGAAATTAGGAGGCTTTACTTTCTGGCACATTCATCTTTATACTTATATATAAAAATAATGATAATTGAATGAATACCGATAAATAACCATTCAATCAAAAAACGATAATTTGATTAAAATATCAACAAATATAAATTTCTAATGTCAATTTATAAGAATGTGATTCTAAATTTAGAAATATACTTTTATTTGGAAAATAAATTCCAATTAAATGTCATCAATGTTTTTCTTTGTTTTAGAATTGGCTCATGGTCCAATTGATATTTTACCACCGGGCTTTGATCTTTCTGCAATGCAAGAACCATCCTGTTCGTCTTCAACATCAGCAGCAGCGGTAGCGGCAGCGACAGCTTCAATCACTGTTGATGATGTTGAGGCAACGCTCACACATAACGATGTTTCACGTCAATCATCACACACATCATTATCAGATCCATTATCACCATCAATTCATGATTTTTCGGAAGAGGAAGATGAAGATGATTCAGACCTTTCAAGCGAATTGGAAGTCAATTAAAAATTAAAATACAATACAATAAATACCACCAACATTCAGAAACAACAAAAGAAAAAGAGAGCAATATATATATATATAATAATAATGCTCCGGAGTGCCAAAAGAAAAGTGGATTTTTCTCCTCATCTATTTACCGATCCATCGCCAAAAAAATTAAAACAAAAAAAAAAAAACAAAAAAAAAAAAAAAATACAAAAAAACAAATAAATAAATAAAATTTTAAAAAAACATACTAGATTTAACTTCTTCAACTAATTCATCTTATAATCCCACTTATAAAAAGAGAACATTTCATTAATATTATTTTTCTTAAGGAATATAAATATAAATATATATATAAATTTAAGTCTTAGATTATACTAATGTGTAAGATAACCTAATTACTTATATTATTACAACATTACATTACATATAAATATATTAGTTAAAAATATTTTTTAAAAAAGTAAAGAAAATTTATTGTACTATTTTAAAAATCTCCTTTGGCTGTGTAATTATAGCAATATTTATTTATTATTTTTTTTCTTTCTAAAATGTAAAAATTGTAAAAAAAAAATAATACAATTTCTGAAATTGTATGAAAACATTCTTTGTCTTTGTCTACAAACAAAAAAAAATGGTACACATTTTTTCCTTTTAATTATTTATTTTTTTTTATCCGAATTTATTAACATTGATTTTTGTTTTCTTTTTTAGACTGTGAATTTTTTATTGGCAAATTTTGCTTATATGCAATTAATTTTTTTTTAATAAATTTATTATTATTATTATTAATAATAATAATACAAAAATGGTATATAATATATTTTTTTATTAAATCATATCCTTCCTTTATAGTCTTTATTTTTATTTATTTTTTTAATTAATATTATGAAAGAAGTAATGTTGAGATAGTAATTAGGTTAGCTTAACCTTAGTTCACAATTTAGATTTATATATATATATATAATTAATTTTCTTCTCATAATTTTAACAATAATAGACAAGATCTTTTTATATTTTACTTTTAAAAATTGAATGTTTTACATAGGAAATGGAAATATTTTAAGAAAGTTAAACTATTTTGAGTCTATTTATTTATCTGTTAATGTTATATGCAATAAAATTTTAAAAGTATTTATGAATTTATTTTTAAAGAAATAATTAACAAATGTTTAATATATCAAATTTTTGACTCAGAATAGTATACATAAAATAAAATTAACTGTTTCCTAAAAAATATTCAAAAGTCAATTTTATCATCATCAGAAGCAGCATTAAAATTGCTTATATTTGCAAAATAAAACATTCGCATTATTATTATTATTATCATCATCATCATCATCATCTATATATTATTATAAGACACATAAACCTCTACTCCCTCCCACACAAACACAGAAGATAATATACAAATTTTAAATTGACCTCCCCTCCATATTTAAAAAACAATTCGTCAATTTTTTATCTATTTTATTTAAAAAAACTAATAAAAGAATTTTATTCAGAGTTGAATATATATATCATTTTTTACAAAAAAAGTATTTAAATAAAAAAATAAATATAAATCTTTGATTTAGAAAATATACTTATTATTAACATCCTTATGAATTAGATGTTCACCAAATTTTTGAAATTATTTTAGTTTTATTTTTATTTTTTAATTGTAATATAATATATTGTTTTATTATATATTATATAATTTTAATTATCTATGAAAAGTATTAAATGTATATATATATATATATATATATATATATATATAAATTCCAGGGCCATTTAAAATCTTTGTATATTAAAAAGCATCGTAAATAAATATAATTAAAATGTATATCATATTTTTAAATATATATATATATGTATATATATATATAATTTACTTACTTTTGATGATAAAAAAATGTATATTAATAAAAAACAATAAATAAAAATACAAGATAACTACTATTATCTTAAATGCATTTTGTTTATATTACCTTAATCATATATATATATATATAAATATATATATATAATTGTATATAAAATTTTATATTGATCTTGTGTTTTTATTTTATTATTATATGAAATTTCAATTTTAATTTCTATATTTAAAGAAAAAAATGAAAGAAATTTATCTGATCATTTAATATTTGTTTTTTTCTAAAAGCATTTTTTAATAATTTAATTTTTGTTATTTCTTCTATTAATCCACCCCTTCCCTCTTTCGTCAACACAAAATATAAAAAATGAAGAATATATATAATAGAAAATAGATGTATGTATTTTTGTTAATTTAATGGATAAAATTAAAGAAAATACAATTAATGATTTTTATTAATGTATTAATATTTATTATTTAAATTAAAAATTATTACAACTTTGAATAATTAAATTTGCTTACAATTTTACATATATATAACATCAATTAATAATTTTAATTTCCTTGTTATATATATATATATATATAATAATATTTGTAATAAATTATTTATTTTGGGCCAAATAAAATGACCATTGAAAATTAATTATTTCAAATTTTTATAATAAAATACAAATTTAAGTTGACGTAGGGATCTTATTTATAATTATAAATAAATAAAAAATTAAATTTCTTAAGCACTCCGTCCTACCCTTAAGCTTTTTATATATAAAAATATTATATTTTATTATAATTATATATATAATATAAATAAATAAAAAAAATAATTAAAATAAATAATTACAAATTATTTTAGGTTAAGTTTCATTATATAGTTAAAAATATGATTTATTAAAACAATTTTATTTTTATGGATTTTTTTAAATAACTAAATTTGATAAGAATTTCAAGATTTAATATTAAAGCCATGTTTTAAATATATAAATGTAAATTTCTTGATAACTTATATACATATATAATACAATTCACTTTGTGAAAAAATTTAGCACTTTATAAAAATAAATATTATGACCTTTTTCTGTCAAAATGTCAATAAAATATTATACAAATTTATTTTTTTCATTTTTTTTTGTTTTTTTTGGAAACTTAACCTAAAATTTTCTTTTCTTAAGAGCTTATTTTATGTACTCATTTTTGATTGATTTAAATTTACATGATTTTTTTTTAAAGGATTTTAATATCAACAGGTTGATTTCATTAATATATAATTACAAAGAACATGTATTTTTAATTGTTTTTTTTACCTTTTTCAAATTAAAAATAAAAGAAAATATTCTCTTATGAATATACATATTTCATAATTGAAAAAAAAACAATAAAATTAAGGGGATAACAATAACTATAAAAATAAATATTACCTTTATATACAAGAAACCTCGATTATTCAGGGTTTTGTTGGGTTGATTGGAAATACACGATTTCATTCCATTTTTACAATAATATTTTCAATGGCTTGATATATGTAATGTTTCATAATATATGCGTGGCTATAAGATTATAGTTTCTATAAAGTATTTCAAAAGCTAATATTAAGAGAAAGAAACATTAAAGCAATAAGTTCAAATCTTTGAGCATACATATTGGAAAGTTACCAATTTTTATTCGCAATTCTTTTTATATTCATATTTTTTAACAAAATAATTCGTAATAAGTTCTTGTTTTGATTTTGAAATTAAATTAATCATAACTTTATTCTCTAGACCTCAATGATCGCGAAATCACCAATAAACCAGATCCTAGTGGATAGATTATGCATATATTAAATTTTTTTTTTCGAGTTCTTAAAGTTCATTTTAATAATAATAACTAAATGACCTATATACATAAATACATAAATTATAAAATTCATTCTCAATGAGGAATTAATTTTGGTTTATTTTTATATTTTGTGTTTTTTGTTTTGTTGGGGACGGGGGGTGTAAAACACTATATTAATTATATAATTGTTTATAAGAATAGTAATAATAAATCTATTTTTATATACTATTCTTTACCTCGGCAACCAAATTTCACTAACCAGCCCAACTCTGAACAAAATGTTCTCGATCTATGCACAGTAAATGCTTGCAGGACTGGCTGGATTTGATATAAGCTCCCCTAGCGATATTTGGAGGTCAAATCATTATCTTTTCAGTGCCATTTTTTCGGTTTAAATGGTGAAAATTCTTTCGTTTTGTATGGTTTATAAAAATAATTAATAAATAATCAATCAAAAAAATGCTGTTCTAATGTTTCCCATTAGTCCTAATAGTTCACATCATTCTCATTATGGGTGTTCATTTAAAATTCAGTCAACCTTAAAATAGAACATTCCCAAAAAATGAATAAAAATAATATTACTAATGATGATGATGTTCGTAATGATTACACAAACACATTCATTCAAATTGCACAAATATAAAAACTCAAAAAAAATTAAGTTTAAATAAAAGATTTAAATAGAAGATTAAGAAAAATGTGAATAAAAATATATAGTTTTAAAAAAACAAAATATACTTTTGTAAAATAAATAATAATAATAATAATACATATTATAATTAACTCAATTTCTTTGAATATATATATATATATATATATATAGCTAAATGTTGTTATATAAATTTCTTATTAAATCTATAAATTAAAATTGATCTATTTTTAATTTGATTTTCAACAACCCTTTTTATTATTTATTTTTCATGTTTTTATATTTATTTAGATTTTGTAATTAATATTATTTTAAATATATATTTATTAGTTTTCTTCGAAATGTATTTATTGATTAATTAATTACTTCAATTAAAAATAAAAATTAAAATTAATTTGCTCGAAGATGAACTTCTCAGATTTTTTAATTATAAAACTACTTTACTAGGTAAATTAAAAAAATCTTATTATTTGTTAATACTTTTTGAAATATGAATTGACTAGTATATATTTTTATAAACTACAGAAGTTCTTTTCATATTTTTCAATCTTATCGTTAGTTTAATAAAAATGTAAATTTTGTCCCATTTTTAACAAACTGTAGTAAAGACTAATGGAGCATGCATTCTGAATAGATTTATGATAAAGTTTGCAACGTAAGATAAGCTATCGGAGAAATATTCATAGTATGATAGTAGCGAAATAACCCAGCCCCCCACCCTCCTATATGGAACTATAAATTTTTGTACCGGTTCTGTCACTAAAGAATTACTGTTTGTAGAATTAGTATGTTTATATACAAAAATTATTTTTATCATCTTACTTTTTAAAACACGACGCAAATTGAAACGACGCAAAGTGAATTAAGATTTTTCTATACTCTATAGCATAGGTTCCCAAACTTTTTTGTGTTGTAGACCCCTTGCTATGTTTTTCGGTTTTGGGTAGACCCCTTAAATTGATTTTGTTTTTTTATAAACGATTTACCTTTTCATTTCATGGACGCCCAAAGCTGCCGTGGACCCCCTGGATGTTAAAATAGACCCCCGGGGAACCTATGGACTATAGCAAGCTATGTAAATATCGAAGATAGGTTTCAGAGTTGCGAAAATACTACTTTTTAAAAAGAAAATTAAACAAAGTAAACATTTATAAAACAAAAATAATATAAAATTTTATTACATACATACAAAAAACAAACAAAAACATATTCATTTAAAACAAAATAAACTATTCAATTAATTTATGAAAAACAAAATTAAAATTAATCACTGACTGATGAGTACATAGTGGCTGTTGTCGTAAGTTTGCTTTCTTTCACAAAAAATTGATCCAATGTTAGCTGAACAGCTTTTTTTATAATAAATTTCCTTGTAGCAATTGATAACCATAGCTTCGTCAATCAAACACATCGCTTTGGAAAATTGTTTGGAGGTTAAATTAAAATTAATAAATAAAATAAATAAAAGAACGAAATGGAGAAGAGTGGATTATGTATCATCTAGCAAGGCTAGAAGATCAACGATGGACAAGAATAATTACTGAATGGGATCCTAGAGATAAGAACAGAAATCGCGATAGACCCTCAAAAAGATGGTCAAACGATTTGGCTGTAGCATTTAGTGAAAGATTATACTCGAAGAGGCCTGGTTCCGTCATAGATTTTTGTAAATATAAGGTAAATAAAATGTATTATATATAAAGTTAAAAATTGTTTATGTATATAGTATTGTAATATGATGTAAAAACCAAAAATGCAATAAATAAATAAAAATATTTGAAGATTTTTGAGAATTAGAAATAAATCTATGAACCAGTTTTTTCTTTAAATTCTCAACCATTCATTTTATAACGCTGTCCAGTTTTCGACCTTATAATGTCCTGTTTTTGTCACTAGACAATGTGGTCATCCTAGATAACAGTTACCTTCTAAGATCATTGAAGATAAAAATTTTATAAAATATAAGTAATCCTATTTGAGTAAGATATATATTAGAAAATTAAAAAATAATAATTTCTGATTCAAATGATCTAATTACAATGGGAGTATTATGATCTATTAATTTTAATAAAAATAAGCATAAATACAATAATATAATGTAAATATTATAAAGGTACTTATTAACATCGATTGTCTGCTGTATTTAATTATTTTTAAATAAATATTATTTTTAGGTTTTTTTTATATTACTTTCATCTTACAGATTTTTTGAAAAAAAATGTTAAGTAAATATTTTAAAGTATTTTTTTATTTTTATTTGTATACAGTTTAGTTGAATGCAGTATAAATTTTGTAAATCATTTTAAGTTTTGATATTGAATAAGAAAAAATGTAGGATTGAGACATCAAATATTCGAATATTGATCTAATAAAAAAAATGATTCAAAACAGTAAAGTTGAAAATTCGTGCAAAAAGTATACATTTTTTATAAGTTCTAAGAAATAATTTTGAATATTTATTTGAATTTAATTTACATTTTCTGCGTAATGTCAATAGTTGTGACAAATTATGCTGAAAATTTAATTTTCTAATGAGATAAATATTTATTTTAAGTGTATATATGATATTGGTAATATATTTTTTAAACTCCTAACTCAATTATCAATCACTATAATCCCCCTTCGCCTTTTTGGCTAATCCATTGAAGGGTTAGAATTGAAAGGAACGAGTTTCGCTTTCTCACTTTTCCAACACACCATACAGAAGCTTTTTAACAAATTAAACATTCTCTATATATAAATTGAATTTCATAATAAAGATTTGTTTTCAAAATTTTTTCTAACATTTATTATTAAATCATTTTAAACTTAAATTTAGAGTATTCTATAAATGGCAATAAAAATAATCAATCCTCCGAAAAAAAATTTCTACAAGTAAATTAAACAACGCATGGACTCTACTTTTTTACATAAAAAGATTTACAAAAAGATCCATGAAATGATATGAAGTATATATAAACCCACAACAGATCTATTGGCTCTTTTGTGTTTAATGAAAAATTTAACTGAAATAATTTTATAATTATATAAATTAAAACATTAATAAAATGAATTAGTCAATCAATAATTATATTTAATATATATATATATATATAATATACCTATATAATATATACAATAATATATATTTAATATATATATATATATTTATATATATTCATTGTGATATTTCCTAGGCTCTAAGTAAATCAAATTATATTATAACTTCTAAGTTATGTAAAATATACATTTAAGTTATATAGAGATATTTCAAAAAATTACATTGAAAAGAAATATAAATATTTTTAAAAGAATTAAAAATTTCTTTTATATATAATCAAAATATTTATTTAATTAATTTAAACTCCATTAAATCATAAATTCAAATGTAGTTATATTAATGAAATTTAAAAAAAAAATGATTAATTTATATATGATTTGTCTGAGACATACTAGACTATTATATATTACTAACATTTATTATTAATTCAATTTGAACTTTTGAATATTATTCTTTAATAAATCTCAATTAAAATAATCAATCTTTTGAACAAAAATTCTACAAGTCGATTAATTTGCTCACTTTTTATTACACAAAATGATTAATAATAAGATCCATGATACTTTGAGAATAGTTATAAAAAAAAAGAATGATCACACTCAATTATTCCAAATTAGAAACTATTCAATTTTCATTTCGAATATATGATAAGTTTCAATTTTTACTATCTCGCCAGAGATAGTTTTGCGATCACGAAAATTTTGGATGTTGAGATTTTGATGTTTTTATACGGTTTGAAGGTTCCTGAATCATTTTCACTAAGGTTGAGAAAAATGTCTGTGTGTGTGTGTGTGTGTGTGTGTGTGAATGTGTGTATGTATGTAACCAAGATTACGCAAAAACGGTTTGAGCTAGAATGATGAAATTTGGTACATGGGCATTATTCAAAATTCATAGTTTTCTATCAACTTTTGAGAAATGTAGCTCAACCGGAAGAGGGTCATTACCTACAACGTTTTGACTTTTTTCTTCTAAAGTGACCGTAAAAATAAAGATATGTTTGATAATTTTTCACATTATTAATGATTGTATAAAACTGCTATATATAGAATTTCAGCTTGATTGAATCGCTGAAAGTATCAGAATTAAATTTTTACCACTGCAAATATCACGCGCCAACACGTGACGTGGTGCCATCAACAAAGTGCCAAACATGCGCTGGATCAATAAATATTATTTATTAATTTTAATTTATAATTTAATTAATTTAATTTAATTTAAATATAATATATGTTATTTAATCCAATTCAAATTTGCGAGATAGTCGAGTGGAGATACTCCAGATTTTTTCCTATTTTTTAAAATATTTATCAATCATAATTCTCTAGACATTAAATTTAAAACGACTGGTTACAAATACCACTCTCGATAATATATAAGTATTTTGAGTCTGTCATAAATAGATAAAGCATATAGTATCATTCTATTTTATTATTAATTTTTGGAACATTAAAAACATGGGGTTCTAAATTGAAATCAAAGAGCATAAGACCGAAGTATTATTTGAATTTATCATGCATTGCTCCACAATTTGTTTGTCTAATGTTAAGTAAAAAATTTCTTATTAGTATAATTAATATTAATAATAGTAATTATAATATTATTTTAATTTTATAATATTAAAGCGAAAAACTACCCTAGTACAAGTAATGCCAAAGTGGTTAGTTGATAAATTTAAATAAAAGGTTAAAGTACTCTATCAATTAAATATAATATATTTTTTTAAGAATTCATTTAAATATAATTTTTATTTATTCTTAATGTCACTTTTTAGAAATAAGTTATTTTTTCTTTATTTATAAATCCTCTTAAGATTATTAATTTACTTATAAATTCTAATATTAAATTTATTTTAAAATGAATTTCTTATAATAAATTCTAATTTTTATTTTTCTAAAGAATTTTTATTTAAAAATATAATGAAAAACATTTACTTTCTAAATGATTTTTGAAAGAGGAATCATTCTTGTATTGGACTCCTTGTGAAATCAAACATCCGTCCTTTCCAGAAAATGAGGCCGACTATCTGCCCTGCTGATGAGATGTTCCCCGGAGGATCATCGAGTTCTTCGCCGCCTCATCATCATGATGTGAATATCTTTGCGGAGGTACCAATTACTACTAATTATAATACTATTTATTCATTATAAAATTACCAAGGCTAGAGAATCCAAACTCATTTTTTTTTTCATTTTAATGACAATCAATAATAATTAATCAAATAATGTGTTTTTTCATATCCTTTATATTAAAATTATTGCCAAAAAAGTATAAGGCCTATTTCAAGAAATGTATTTGTTATAATTTTTTTTTAAAAATGTTAAATAAAATTGATGTAATTTTTTCTTTTTTTCTCTCTCTTATATAAATTTATTACTAAATTATTGTATTATTATGTCTTTAATTATTAATCATAATTGATTAAAAATAAGTTTTATTGTTGATTAATATTGCGAATTTTGAGTAATTTTTTTTAATTTTAATTTTAAATTTAATTTAAGTGTTAAATAATGGGTTGATTAGTTTTTACATCATATACAATTATAAACTTGAGTAATTTATTTTTATAATTGTTTTCTATTAAACATTTTCATTCTTGGTTATTAATTTCTGTTGAAAATATAAATTTATAAAAAATGAATTAAATAATTTTCTTATTATATGAATCAACAATTTTTTTAATATTTGAAATATTATTAATATATTATATCTATTAAATTTAATTTTTCTAGTTTTCTACATCAGAAACTTCATCATTGAACCTATTGGAGGAACTTAAATCCACCGATAAAATGGTCCATGCCGATTTCTTTAATGGTAAGAATTTTCTTTATTTTAATTAAATAATTATTTTTTAATAATAATTTATTTTCTCTAACATATATTAAATAATAAAATTCTTGTAATTTCTCTATTTTAATTATTTTTTTGTTTGTTTAAGATTTCGGTGATTTATTCGATGATGATGATTTAAATTGAATCAGCAATATGGACCAAAAATGTGATAGTTGGCGGGATGTCAACTTTCACATTCAAAAATAAAAAAATGTAAGAAAATGTAAAAAAAATAATAAAAACAATTTAAAAAAATAAATATATTTTATCTTTTTATTTTCACCTATTTTTTCCTTATTTCTATTTCGATTTATTAAAAGTTCTATTAGCTTAAATTTGATTTGATAGAAAATTAAACAATTATAACTAAATTTAATATATATGATACATTAAAATTAAAATATTAGTTATTACCAATTTTTTTCAAAAGATTTCAGAGTATCAGAATAACTCTTAAGAAGTTTCTCTTATTCTCCCTTAAAAATCATTAAGAATTTAATTAAATAAATTATTCAAGTATAATTTAAAAATGAGAAAAAATGTATCTAAATTTAATTTATGAATATATCTTTTTTAATATTATTATGAATTTTTAAAATAAATTTCAGTCTTATGTACAGTAGACTCTCGATAATTCGAATTTATAGGGACCAAACAAAAAATTCGAATTATCGAGTTTTTCGAAATAGTGAGAGTTCGAATTAAAGAGGGGCTGAAAGCAAAAATTCGAATTGAAAAAAGTTACATTTTATTAAAGAAATTGTTGTGAATTCTGGTAGAAACAAAAATACATATTATAATACTACATGTGGATCAATTTATTTATTATAAAAAAAGTTATATCATTTCTTCATAAAAAAATCGGTTATTTTCGTTGGGGTCGCTTGGTTGGCTGCAATCTGGTCCACAGCATTTTCCAAAGTGCTCACTGTTTTGAACACACAACCAGATTGGATGTTATTCATTTCGGACTGTTCGAAAAAACGACGCAACCCTCTTAAAAAAAAGGTTGCTTCCTTAGAAGACACCATCGGAACATTGTCGTCTTCATCTTCACTGTCAGAAATCTGTTGATTGACCACAATTGACTGTTTCATAATGACTTCAGACAATGTACCCGCTGTGGCAACATTATTGTCAATATTAACATAATCGTTAAAAGTTATGGGAACCTCTGGAAGTCTGTTCCAAGCACTCAAAGTTCTTGGAAAAATTGCCTCGACACTTTACATGAAATGACTAATTTTTAGAATTGTGGAGTGGGCCGGTCTACCAAAATACATTGATTTTTTTCGAGTTATAGAGGTTCTCTCGGGGGATCGAGGGTTTTCTTCGAATTATAGAGGTTTTCGAATTACCGAGGTTCGTTTTATCGAAAGCCTTCTGTATATATATTATAGTTTACTATTCCGTCAATAGATAGAGTTAGTATAGTCCTATACGCTATACGACATATTAGTTGATATTATTGTTTGAGTGATTCTGAAAGCTAAACGATATATTAGCTTTTATACAAATCAAAAAAATTCAATTACATCGATAAAAATTGAGAATAATAATTTAAATAACACTATGAAGCCCTCCGTGGTGGCTGATGAAATGTTTCCAGAAGGTGCTGGACCTTATATGGATTTAGAGGAGGTATATAAAACCAAATACCTATCCAACCCCATTATTATTTAACTTATTTTAAAATAATACGAATACAAATTATCTTACTTCATATTCATATATGTTTAATTTTATTTTTATTTTTTATTTTTAATAAAAAAAAATCTCAATTTGATTTTTTATATTATTTCTCAGCATTTAAAACAAATTTATATATATATATATATATATATATATATAAATATAATATTTTTAATTACATTTGTATATATTTATATTTTATTTTATTCTAAAATTTTGAATTTATTAATTAATATCTATAACTTAATTCTTTAATAAATAAAATCATAAATTATTTTAATAGATAGATACACAATTTATTTTTGTTTTAATTTATCCACAGGCTGGTGGGTCCACTGGACTTCTAATGGATTTAGCAGCCAACGAAAAAATGGTTCATACTGACTTTTTCAATGGTAATTTATTACGAGTTTATCAAAATATTTCTAATATGAATATTATATATTCTTTATTTATTTATTTTGTTTGTTTGTGTATATATATTTTTAATTTATCAACGAGTGCAAAATAATTCTCAATACAAGGGCCACAAACCATAAAACATGATTATGCTCACAAACACAAAAAAATTAAATACATTTATTTTATATATTTTAATTAAAGGATTACTAGGTCGTAATCGTTTAAAAATAAAGGATTATTATTTAATTAATACTTTTTACTTTTATTTTAATATGAATTATTTTTAAAACAATTTTCTTGAAAATTCAATGGTTTAAAAACTAAAACTATAGAAAAATCTTTTATCTCTAATATCCTTATTAAACATATTTATTTATTTATGTATTAGAATCTTAAATATTAATAATTTTTTATTAATACACCAAAAAGAATTAAAATCAGGTGACAATTGTTTTAGATTTTTCAATTAATTATTAAATCTTTTGTTTCAGATTTTGGTGACTTGTATGATGACGACGATCTTGAATAAATTTAAAATATTTAAATTAATAAATTCCAAATAAAATAATAAATTAATTTTACGATTTTCATTAACCTTTTTACTTCCTATAGTCCAAATTTCCTTTTGATTTTTCAACATAAATATTGAATATAATTTCTAATTGAATATATTTTAAAAAATCTATACCTGTATGTTGGAATTTGAATGATGAACCAGTGATTATTTATTTATTTTAATAAAATGAAATATAATCTAGTATAATACCATAACCTTGTTCAGGGTATTTGGCTGATGTCTAGAAAATAAATCATGACCGATATGAGCTTTGTCTTGTGAAGTCGAAACCTAATCTTTGAAGAGAGATTATGTATCTATATTATAAAAAGTAAGATTCTTAGTTGGCTGGCCATGAAAATTCTTCCTTAATATGACATACTGATATAATCTAGCTGAGTGACGTTCATGACTGGGATTATCGATATGCAATAATAAATAACAATATTTGGACAGAAGGAATATGTACTTTTCAAATAAATATCAGAAAACTAGTAGATTGCGGTCGACAATTTTACACAGAGAAAGGGATATGTACAATTTACTATTGGGTAAATTATTTGAATATAATAGGGTCGATCTGTTTTATCTTTTAAGATTTTAATATACATATTTAAAACAGGGTATTAATAAATAATGAACCAATTTTATTCAGAAAATTATTAATAATAATTAAGAATTTTGAATGTCAAATTTAAAAATTAATTTCATTTTATTGTGATATTTTGAAGTAAAATATCTTTTTGTAGTATCTTTTCTTTATTTAAAATACAAATATATTTGTTATCACACACACATTTGACACATCTGAATTGCTCATTCAATTTTTTCTTGAAGTAAATAGGCTTTTCTTACATTTTTTTTTATTCTTGGTAATATATATAATAACTTTAAATTATTATTTTACTTATATCTTATATATTTATCAACACATACTTCGTTACTGCTGTCATTGTTAGACGTGGAACTGTAACATATTCTTGCAGAGATATTTTAAAAAAGTGCTATTGTATTTCGTATATCTTCGTTACTACGATATTCTGATTTATATTATATTTTTTCAGCATCGATTACAGACTTGAAGATATTACCTGCCTGATTGGGCCAAACATAAATAAATAGGTACATACATTGATAAATAAAACCCTGGCTTTTGTACATCCTACGAGAGGACAGCGCCTATTGCCGCCCAAGCGGTATAAAGGTGTTCTATGATCAGTAGGACGGGTGGTCTCTTTATCTTGATATTCTTGATCGGAGGCGCTACTTTCTATCAAGTAGCTTCCCAATTTTTACTCTGGAGACTATGTGGACTCCGACCAGCTAGAGAAATTCTCTTGCCAGGCCCGGGATTTGGATCCCTGCGTGACGTCTTTTCATACATTCATAATCCATCTTTAAAAAAAGCAGATTTTCAATTTTCCAAAATCTACCAAATCTTGATCTTTAAATTATGATCGGAAACGATTATTTCTTCACATTTCCATTGGTTGATTTTAATATTTTCTTTATTTTATTATGTTTTATTAGCTTAGATGAGTTATTATCAATACAAATGATATTTTCGAAATGAAAGAAAACTATTATAAATAATAAGATATTATATTACTTTTAAATATTGTATTAGTTCAGAGTTGGTTCTCATACCTAATATTAGTTTTTATTTTATGAATATTTTTTTTTTTAGTTTAGCACAATTTATAATCATTAATAATAAAAAGATGATTAGAGGAATAGTTTAAATTCAGGTGGGGTTTAATAAAAAAAAATTAAGAAATATTCAACGTATCTTTATTTCATCTAATATATGTATTAAAAAAATTGGTTTTACAATTAAAAAAAAAACAATTAGAATTATTCATATCTTTTAATAGACTAGAAAGTCAGCCTAATTTTTATATTTATAATTATATATTTATTTATTTATATAGATTCATGTAAAATAAAGAAACACCTGTTTAGTTATTTAATAGTAGCGATATTTATATATGTACTATATTTGTATAAAAAAATAAAGAAAGACATACAAACAAATAACGTTTGAGAGAGAATATTATTTTAAATAATAAAAAAAAAATATCAATTAATCACTTTTTCATATATATATATATATAATTATTATTATATTATATATAATTATTAATATTAGATAGATGAGAGAGAAAGAGAAATAGATTATGAGAGGAAAATTTAATATTTGTATTTTAAATTTTAGTTTTTTTATTTTATTTAAAAAAAATATTTTTTAATACCAAATTATATGTATATATATTTCTCTGTAGTTAATTAATTAATTTTTATAGGAGATAAATTTATTTTGTTTTTTCAATAATAATTTGTTTTTTTTCTCTTTTTAGTTTAATTTTTAATATTTTTAAATTTTCTTATTTACATACTGAGATATCCCCGATTTTGGGATCTTCTGCGTCCTACTAAATAAGCAACAAGTACAATTACTACTAGTATAACAAGGGCGCACCCAACAGCAATTGGAACAATATCCAGAGATCCACTACTTTCGCAATCTTCAGCTGAAAAAAGTACAAAATAATTAAAATAAAAATTAGAAATATTAAATAAATATTATAATAATATATATTAGAAGTTCCTTATTTATCTATCTGGAACTCGAAAGTTCTTTTTCTACCGTATCCATATTACTCCTACCATTGTTATCCAGAGCCACCTGTGTGTGTGAGTCTAGCTGATATTCTCTCTAAACTCCCGTACGTCTCACCTTAGATTTTCTATCTATCAAGCCCTTGGTCTACCCAGAACTAAATTTCTTCTTCTCACTCATTCTAACCACATATTTATTTTAATAATTCTGAATTATTTTGTTTTACATAAATTTTAAAAAATTAATTTCTTGAGTTTTTAATTAGGGATAAAATTTATGATCTAAGTTTAAATAAGGGTATATAAGAATACTTTGGTTCAATTTTGAGCCTATAAACTTATAATTTTCCCATATAGACAAAATAAATTTTGATTTTTCCAAGTCATGAAACGTGAAGATTTATAAAAAAATTTATTTATTAAATAGACTTTCATAAAATTATTATCAATCAGAGTAAATTATAAAATTAGATATAAAATGAAACGATCCAATGAAAATTGATTTAAAAACTTTGAAAATACAAATAATATTTACCAGAACTAAATTTGGTGGTGTTAACATTTCTGAACGCCTCCATTTGTAAATGACTGAAAATAATATGAGTGCCATTGATAACTTGTGGAGTTTGTTCTTTTAGCGAAATTGACTCCTCCCTGGCACAATGATAAGACATTGATAATGGAATTTTAAATTCACTCTTTTCACTCTCTAAATGAAGAGGACTGGTCGCATCTAAAAAACAAAAGATTTACATTTTTATTTATATCTTAATTAATTTAATTTGATTATGGTATATATAAAGATATATAATAATTAATCAAGTTAGAGAATATCTATAAATCATTATAACATGACATATGCAATTCTCGACTTTTAACACAAAAGCTCTCCGTTTAACTAAAATTATTTTTTTGAAATTATTTAAAGTAACAAAGGATTATTGTTTGTTATATAATGACATTGATTATTTCAAAATTCTAAAACATGTTTCAATTTAAATTAATATAACTGGAAAATTCATTTTTCCAAATATATATTTTAATATTTAAATTTAATATCATTTGTTGTATGTCCGCCATTTTATTCTTCAAAGTATTCGATTTTTTGAAAATATTAAAAAAATAATTTAATATAATAATGAATCATATTAAGATTAATAAATATAATTGATTTACAAAAAATCATCGAATATTAATATAAATGTTATATTTTGTAGTTCGAATTACTAAAATAAAACCAAACATTGATCAACTATCCCACCACTTCCATATATATTAAATATATATGTATGTTATATTAACATACCATAATTATGTTTGCTCTTGTCTTACTAAACACTGAGACCAATTGCAGAAAATAATATTTTTAGTCCACCAAAAAATACGTATGTTTTAGATTTTGAGAAATATGTTTTATATTATTTATTGGAATCGAAATGCTCCCTTAGACTCTTACTACTTATTTTAAATATATATAAAAATATGGAATACTTACTAATTCCAGGGAATTCATGTTGATATGGGATAAGTTGAAGGTGAATATTCGATACTTCATAATGGTTATTAGTAATTTTAGTGAAGTTGAAATCAAGTTGATTTTCTTTCCACACAAGTTTCAATGATTGTGTTAAATTGCCACACGTGCCAGTTGCTGTAGCATTTTTAGGTAAGTAAAACACTGAATGTTTGGTCTGTAAAATAAAAATAAAAATAATTTTAATAACATAAATATGTAAATTATAATTATATATATATTATTATACTATATTAGTAGATAAATAAACAATGTATATGTACAAAGAAAATGTTGAAAATGGAAATTTGACCAAATTTCTAAAGTAGATGATTAATTCACGAAAGATGTTAAATTATCAACTTTTAACAAAACTTAGGTGATTTCCTTTAAGTAAATTATTTGATTAAAAACTATAAATGTTTAGTGAGATGATGAAAATAACAATTCATGACTCGCACAGCTCTAAACTTCACTCGTTACTACACAAATAACTGTTCGAGTTTGACAAGACCATTGTACAAAAATTTTTAACTCCCGATTTCATTACCTTTAACAAGAATTTCATTAATAATATACTTTTTGTTTACAAAAATATCATCTTTAGTACATATATCTTTCGTTATTTAGTTTCGAATAAATAATTTGTGTTTCAATAGGTATTTTGTATTAGCTACTTTACATTTAATAATGCATGATTTATTAAATAAACAATTTTAATATGTATACCATATTATTTCACCTTTTCATTCATCAAATCTCCATTATTATCATTTTCCCGTGACAAATATTTATGAATTTATCAACGATATATTCACCAAAGAATATATATTAAAAAAAAGCTTAATTTTATATTATAATAAAATTAGATTTAAATTTTAAAAAGAACACCAAAACACATACCGTATTATCTTTAGCAATATATGAGACATTCAATTGGATTTGCATGGTAGAAAGAATGCAAACGGTGTTGTTCTCTTTCACAGTCCAATTTCCTATATGATCTTCAGGTTTTGGAGTCGGAGTAGGTGAAGGTGTTGTAGTAGTTGAATTACTTGGCGGAGTTGTTGGTGGAGTGGTGCTTGGTGTTGTTGGCGTGGTTGGTTTTGTAGTTGTGGGTGGTGTAGTGGGCTTTGTAGTCGTGCCTGGTGTTGTTGTTGTTGGTGGTGGTGTTGTAGTATGTTTGGTTGTAGTTTTATAGGGAGGAAAATTTTCCTGTCCTAAGAAATATGAAAAAACAAAAAAAGTTATAAAATATCATAAAATAATAAAAATTAAATTAATAGTTTAGACGATTCACATTTTTAATTTAGTTTTGTTGATTTTTTAGATATGAATTAAGAAAAGATGGTTTTTATAATCATATTTCAATCTTTCTTTATGATACATTTTACTAAACTAATGTAAGCACTTTTAGTTAATGGTATGCTATGGTTGTCTAATAGTTTTTTAATATTTGTTAATTTATTAATTATTTTAATAAAAAAATGAAATTAACATTATATATAATTATACAAAACATTATAAATAATTTATATGTTATAGATCAGATTAAATTTAATGTGAGTCTTGATATGACCTTCACAAAATCAGAACTGCCATTTTTATATCTACCTCACACAACTATTAAGTTATTGGAAAATGCAAATGGTTAAAAGTGAAGACATTACTCTCTCTTTATCTTTCGAAAAATCCATATTATATATTTGACAAAACTTAATTAATTTTTATACTTTATATATATAAATTCTATAATGTATCTTAAATTTGTTTGGATATATTTTTCATTGATATTTTATCAATAATAAAAGTTTTATTTTTCTTTCTTAAATTTAACAAAAGAAAAATAGATTTTATAAAAAATATTTTCCCTTCAAATTAATCCATCTTTTTTAAAACTAGTAATTTCCAATAAATTTTATATATAGAATGACATACAAAGAGACATTAACCATTCCACTAGCCGACAAACAAAGATAGACAAAACATGGTTATATGAATTTAATTTTTCTTTATTAATTATAATACAGATAATTTAAAGATGAATATATTCTTAGAGGTGAATAAGTAACTGTTTGGTTGAGTGACCTCCTAACTGCGCAAAGGACAGGAATAACACAATCTTCTCCTTATTATCTCTATCACAAGTTAAACGAATAAATCCCTTAAAGAGAGTGAGAGAGTACAAATGATCAATATAAGTTAAGAGTGGGTATTAAATATTAAACTATTTATATTTCTAAAAAAATTTGTAAAAATATAATTAATTTATGTATGAAGAGTTTTTAATTATCAAAATCTCTCTTTTGTTAGAGGGAGGGGGGAGTATTTTGTAAACATTTAATATATAAAATACTAAATAAATATTACTATATTTATTCCGGATCAGATTCTTATCAAAGATCAAAATTTCTGTTTATGAATTAAATAATTGCTTAATATATTAAAATACTGATTCACTATCTTTAGAAAATATATCATCAATTCATTCAATCGCTTTCTATAAATCATCACTCCTTTGACCATAATATGATAAATATGATTTTATATAATTCGTTTAAACTACAATACAATTACAAATATGAGCAATGTATTTTAAATTAAACAAATTCACATATTTTTTCAAATAACTAATATTTAACATTATTAATAATTGTACTACCTCAAGATAGCATTGAAATTTTCAGTGCACTAACATATCTGAATAAATATAGGTAAATAAATATTGATATTTATGTATATATTATATTTTTTGAAAGATAAGAAAAAAATATGTTTATTTAAAATTTTATGTTTCAATGTCATTTTCTTTCTTTCTATCTCTTGGATTATTTTATAGAGATGCTAGTCCGTTGACGTTACGCTTTGATTAGTCATAATGATGATAGAATTGAATCATACCAGTCATGTTATTAAAGAGTGAAGAATTATCTTTAAGGAAAA
This sequence comes from Labia minor, assembly GCA_963082975.1. Lineage (NCBI taxonomy): Eukaryota > Metazoa > Arthropoda > Insecta > Dermaptera > Spongiphoridae > Labia > Labia minor. Next base: position 32,954,278 of record OY720346.1, read on the forward strand.
AAATAAAATAATGGCAACGTTTGAATTTCTAAATCTTGAATAAATCAAGGGTCATTGAATGTTTTTATCACAATTATTACATTCTTCAACATGATGAATTTAAATACTTTAATAACTCAAAAGAATAAAAATCTGTTGTGAAAATTATACTATTTCATGGGCAAATGAATGAATTATCGGTTTGATAATTGGTTACTTTCTTTTAATTAAAATTATATATATAGGAGGCTAATTATATTACTTTTGGACTAATGACACTTTACTGACAAGAGAAAAAAAAAAATGAAAATAATTAATTATTATTTTAAACATTTTTTCTAATAAATATTATTACTATATATAAATAATAAGTGATATAAAACTAGAAACAGTATATTTCCATGACACATCTATCTTCAAAGATTACACACCAAAGTTATGATCTTTTGAAAAACATCTCTCTGTCTCTCCTTTCTTACAGATCCATAAAAAAGTTATAAACAATTGATTTTTATTTTTGTGTGTAGTGTTTAAATTATTTAAAAATAATATTCTTCTTTAAATTCGACAATTGTGAATTAAAGCAGAGCTTCTTCAACTTTTTGAAGTCACTGTCCCCTTTGAACCCAAGTCAATATTTCATGGCTTTTTTTTTTGAATTTTGTAAATGTGTTTCTGTAAAAGACCGAAATCTTGTGAATGTCGACATACACCGGATTGAAAAAACGTGACGCGCAACTTCTTCTGCCCACTTTGTTTTCAAAGGTCGTAACTGGACAAACTTATTTAAATGATCTTGATACACCATTATGAACTTATATTCGCCATCTCTAATTGACTGCAAATCTATCAGATCAATTTGACATCATGAGTTTAACTCAGAACATTCATTGGTTTCACAACCCCCTTCTTAGATGCACTGTGTTTCATTTGACACTGTTTGCATAAAAACAACATTACAACTTCATATATAATATTTTTGTATTTATTTTGCAACTCTTTAAGCATACGTGTTCTTCCTCCGTATACTGAACAATTCCTCGTTGGTAACAATACTGTATATTCGTTTCTTCTGGTTTTAATCGTACAATCAACTTCTCTCCATCATTAATTTTTAAATCGTCAAAACGTTTTAATCGTCTGTAATCCAAAGGTGTATTGCACTTAGTTTTAGCAGAAACCATCTCTTTTCGACATTCACCAGAACATTTCTGTGATTGTCAACACACATCGGTGAGGGTCCAAATATACAAGATTGTAATGAAATATTCGATCTTTCACCGACGAATTTGGTGTTTGTTGACATTCAACGGTGAATATCGACTTTGTCCAATTTCAGTCTTTTACAACAGTGCTCCGCAACCGGTGTGCCTTAAAGGAGATACAGGTGTGCCGCCGCGATCAAATGAAACTTAGAAATCCGCATAATTATGTCTATTTCTAAGTTTCATTTGATCGCGGCGGCACACCTGTATCTCCTTTAAGGCAAACCAGTGTGCCGCGTCACACCGGTTGCGGAGCACTGTTTTACAATAACTCTATCATCAGCATTTGCTAATTTTTACAGTAAAGTAAGGAAAAAAATATTATAAAAATATAATATTATGTTTTAATTAATCGGTGTATGAATCCACTACTATGGTTAAATATTAATAAAACAATTAAATTAATATTATTTGTGTTGCCAATAAATTCACAGAGCTGAATGGAAAATTTTCTGCTTTGTTTTATGCTTAATTAGCCGTGGTCCACCACTTTGGAAGCACTGAATTAAAGGATAATATACAAATTTATTTATTATTTACATTTTTTAAATTCGTATAATAGTTATCTTGTAAAATTGGGATGGAAATTTACGTAAATTTAAAAAAAAAACATGCTAGAGGGGAATGTAACTAAGTGAAAGAAGGGGTTGAGGGGAGGGAATGAGAATAGACTTTAATATCAAATAAAATAATTATCATAATATAAACATAACATATTGATTGACATAACCTCATATCTCATATAAATATATTGAAAATTTTTTTTGTAATATGATATAAGAATAATTTTTAATGTGTACTAAAATATTTAGTTAATTTAAAAAAAATATGCGAATTAGTTTAATTTATAATACATAGTTCATATCTATAAACGTAGTTTAAACGAATTAAAATGATATTTACGAGAATATTGCCTAACAAGCAATCGTAATTTTTAGGAGGTTAATTTGTTATTAATATTATTAGTCTCTAAATAAAATAAAATTTAAGTATAAATTTTGTAAAACATTAAAACATATTTTTAATTAATATAATCTTAACCAATATTAATTTTTTTTGCCGAAATATGAACAGATAAGAAAATTGAAATGGTTAATATTATAATTATATTAAATATGATTTTATTCAGTAAGATATTTAAAGAAAGTTTGAAATTAGTTTCATTTAATTGACTATCGACTTTTTAAAGAGTTCAATAGCAGGCATTGGTAATATTTCTATCAATAAATTTATTTGTATGATATCATATTAAAATGCGTTAAAGGGTGAAGAATGGATTTCTTCTAATATTTAATATTAACAATGACAGCGAGCTAGACAAAACTAGATATTTTAATAAGAATATCCTATTTTTTTTATATAACTTAAAAAAATATATATTTTCATGTTAGAGATTATTTTATAAATGGTTTCTCGATTTAAAATATTAAGATAAAACATTTATTTACAATACATTATCATTGAATATATATACATTTCATAAAACTAGATATATCTAGTAAACGATGAAATTATTTTCAAATTTTTTCCAATAGATATTTTAGAATTTAAATGTGGAATTAAAAAATATTCATACCTAATAATATTAGAAAGGTTCGTGATTGTAATTAGAAAAAATAAATAATTTAATATATTTTTATTAATTTACATATATCCAAGGAATATAAATATAAATTCAAAGAAATTAAAGTTTAAATTATAGAATTACTCTATTTTATATTAAAATTTAATATAAGAATTTTATTTTAATAAAAAATAAATAACTAGTTAGAAAAATAGTTATTATTTTTGTAATTTAAGAAAATTTTAAATAAAATTAATTACTTAAATGTTTTAAAATTTTGTTCGTAATATGTTCGTTTGTCATATGTATTTATTTCCAGAGATTATAATAATAAATTTATAATTATTAAATATTAAAATTTAATTTTTATATTTTTGTGACAATATATTTTTTGAATCATTTTTTTCTTTCAAGTCATGAAATTAAAATATTTATTTTTATGTTTTAGTTAAAAATATTATTCAAATGTAATTTTATTTTAATTGATTAGTGTATTAATAGTAATAATAGATTGATGAAAATTATAAATTTAAATTTTAAATAATATTAAAAAAAAACAAATCTAAACTTTCGAGTTTCATATGAAATATTATATAAAAGTGAATGAATTTCTAAAAAATAATAAATAAATAAAAATTTTTCAATATAATGATTATATATATATTATTTATGTATATTTCTATAATTTTTTTATTTTAATATTACATTGATATGAATCATATTTTATTAGAACAAAGAATTTATAAAATGACTTTCAAATACGTCATCCACCACCATTTTTCTATTAACCTTTGTATCTATCTCTAAATTTCTATGTATCGTTATTTTCCAAAAAATTTCTTGAAAATATTCTAATAATTCAAATTCTCATTTTATTTTTTGAATTTTTGATTTGACTCACCAAAAGCAGTAGATGCTAAAAATGCAGCTAAAATAAAACACAAAACAATATTTTTCCACATTTTTGACACTATCAAAGGATGCTTTTAATTTGAAAATTTAAAAAAAAATTAAAACGTTGAAAAACAAATTAAAAATTAAAAAAAACGTTTTAAAATATGGTAGATTGTGTTTGAAAGGGTAAAGAATTGCAACGCAATTATACTGAAAAAATTGATGTGATTGCTTCCTCTTTGAATGACTATACTGTGTGAAACTAGCTATGCAAACTTTTTCCTCTGGTCATATGACCATCTAGCTACCAACCACCACCGGGTGAGGTCCAGTTGATATCCACAACGCTCAAATTCACGACCTTTACCATTTGCTTGAAAACTGAAACGTAAGGATGCGTGTACTTGAGTTAAAGGGATTGTAACTGATTGTAACATTCCCAAGCAAGTGGAACGGCAGAACCCGCTGTCATGAGTTTAGCGTTGTGACCGCCAAATGGAACTCACCCACCATCTCACCAATCACACATAAGATATTCAGAGATATTCAAATTTAAATCACATTATAATATATATATATATATATATATATATTTAATTATAAAAAAATAATATTTAATGTTTTAAAAGAAATTAATATTTGTAAAATTATCAATTAATTTTCTTTAAATTCTTTGAATAATTTTTATTTTAATTAAAAATATTATAATTTTAAATTTGTCTTTCTCCTAAACACATATTAAAAAGTGTTTAATTATTTTATTTATTCCTTTTCTTCATTTAATTGAAAAAACAGTATACTGTAATTTGATGATGATCAAATTGATTTATAATCAAAATATAAAAATTCATAGTATCCTACTGTATCCTACCCACTATTATATAATAAGTCAACATTAATAAATAGAAATTTAATAATATAAAAGTAAAAGTTTTTTTTATATTTAATTAATAATAATTTTCATTATTGTTGAATTGGCACTATTAAACTATCACTATATAATATTTATTTTTGATTTAAAATTGAAGAAATATTTATTATTTAATGCTATATTACTTTAATTTATTTAAAAATGCAGTTATTGACCATGACATGTTGAATCTATTTTAGACTAATTAATATCATTGTGCATTCAGTGCCGCCCTAACCACAGGGCTAAATGGGCTATAGCCCCAGGGCGCAAGCCTTTTGAGGCGGCAATTTTTTATTTGCGATATAGTAAAAATTTATTTTTCATTTTATTAGTTTTTACTTATTTTTAAATTAAAACACTTCTTAAAATATTAAACTGATTTTTATTTCTTTCAAATGTGCTGAAAAACGATAGATAGAGAAGGGCAACGCGAAATAGGAGTAACACCCTACCGATCGTACTTATGTTTCAGTCGCATTTGAACTGTCGGAACTGTACTGGAGTTAATATAAGACCACCAATCATATAATAGTTCCGATCAAGTTCTAAGGATTAGACTAAAAATTGATCGGAACTGTCATTATATTGAGATAATCCCCTCAAATCTGGGTAAACATTTATACCCATCTTTTAAATAAGTGACTTTAAAGAAAAGTTACAATAAAGATAACAGTTTATTATAAAAGTAATAAATAGTTTTTTTCTAGTTCTGACACTTTTGTTTTGTATAACTTTTCCGACTCCCATTTGCCATTCTGTGTATTTTCTTAGGAAGAAGGGAGCATTATTTTTAGTAGCCATGGGCGCCGAATTCCTTAAGACGGCCCTGTGTGCATTACTAATATTTTTAAAGGATTGCAATACTATTTATTGACTGACCTTCCAAGTCATTTTATATCTACCTATCAGCTTCATGAAATCAAATGGTCAATCAAAATGATCCTTCAAAACCGGTTTTTCTCTCGTTTGTTGATCATAAGATTACTATAAAAAGATTTAGAATAATTTTAATTAGAGAGTTGGATAAAGATATTTACAAAAAATTCAAAGTTTAAACAAATCAATATTTTATTGTAAGAGTAATTATATTATATAATAATTACAATATCGTCATATATATATATATATATATATATATATATATATATATATATATATATTTATATATTATTTAATTATATATTTTGAAAAATGCCAAAGAGAGAGATGTAAATATAAAATAGATTAAATAAAATAATATATAAATCAATAAACGAATTATATTGAAATAGCTTTCTCTCAACCATATTCTCAAATGTTTTATAATTGATATTGAAAAATCACTACCATTGTACAAGATATCTATATTTGATAAATAACTGTTTGCCTGGCTATGCCCCGACGAAGAAGATGAAATTCTCCCTGTAGGGATTGCTTGGAGATAAATGAGATTTTTTTCTTGTATGATGAATGATTTCTTTAGGGAACAAATGGCCGTAGTTGCTGAGGTGTCTCGATCTTCAAATAATAATAATAAACATTTTCATTTGTTTTAATTTGCTTAAGGCTTAAGTTTCTTGCAAGGTCAGCATTCTTAAAAGAAAATACAAATATATTACTCAGATAAATTTAATATTTTAATCAAGGTTAGAGAAATAGCATTTAAATAATTCATTCATTTATTAATTTATATGTATTGATAGGTTCCGGGTTCGATTTCAGTCGTAATCATAAAATTATGATTTTAATTGAAAATTGAATTTATCAATTATTACAATAAAAAAATTATATATATATATTTTATATTGTTATATGTAGGATTGACGTTTTTCGTAACATAGTGAATTAATTAATTAATTAAACCTGTAAATTCTGCATTCTACATGGAAGTAGACTCAAAAAACGAATCGACCGAAACAAAAATAAACTTTTTTATATTTTATATTTGTTAAATTCATTTATTTATGTTTAAATTTTAGGCATTGACAAAATAAAAAAGCAAAATGTGCAGCATCGTACACGTGGCGGAAGTGAAACTTCTTACAATCTAGAGCAGTGTTTTTCAACCGGGGTGCCGCGGCACCTTGGGGTGCCTCAACGCCACGCTTGGGGTGCCGCGAGATCCTGCAATAGACACCACAAAATATTTCTACATGGATAATAGTTTCAATATAGTAATTATTAGATATTTTGTTTGATATAAGGTTCGATGTTATGTATGCGCAAGACGTAAGTCGAGTTCGCCCGAATTTAGAGTGGGAGAGTTAGACGAGTGATTCTTGGTTCACAGTTGCACAGTCAACGAAGAATGATATGCACACTTGTCTTCTATATACTTATATCTATTAAAAAGCGTCGCATTGTATGTACTTCAATCATAAAGTACAGACTTCATAATAAAACTAGATTTAAAAAATAAATTGACTGCCATTATTTTTTCTTTTACATTTAAGGGTGCCGCGATTTTTTAATTTCCCGTCAGGGGTGCCATTCAATGAAAAAGGTTGAAAAACACTGATCTAGAGAATAAGATAAATTTTAGTTGAGAGTGTGAGTGAGAGAGAAATAGAGAAAAATAAAGGGATCATTTCGAAAGACATATGACAGTATAAAATTTTCGTAACAAATATTCGCTTTATTATTATTATTATCTACTCTATCATCATATCTACATTGCCTGTACTATTGTCGGTTGGTGCTTCAATTGGTAATACTGATATTAATGACTTGTGATAACTAAAATAAGATATATATGTTCGTGATTCGATATTTTCTATATAATGTGTAAAAACAGCATCTATTGTAGTTCCAGATTTTGTTGTTGATTCCTTGGGATCGTTATTTATAAGCAGACCAAATGTTTCTCGAAGAAAGTTGATCAACGGCAACGAATCATCAGATCCAAAATTTACATTAAAATCTCCCCCGAGAATTAGAGGGATTTTATCTTCGCCTCGTTCAAGTGCATTAGCACCTGTGTGGCTATAAACCAGTAGTGAAATAAATAATATCGTCTAAATTTTGGTCGTTATTTTTTTTCGGCATAGTGAAATCTGTGGAGTAGAGAAAAGCAGTTTTAAATGCAATAATAATTTTAAATTGATTTAGTAGTGTTAAAGTAATGTTGAGATTCGGATAAATAACGTGAATGGTCATCGACGCACATAACTGTATGTGTTGGCGTGTGAATCGCCGACCATGTTCACACACACAATTACATGCGTCGGTATGCGTGCACGCTGTATATTTGACTTGAGAATTTTAATTATTTCACGATATATATCTTATCTTATTATGCTAGCTAAAATTGTATATATCTATCTATTTATCTATAACCATTGGTTCTCAAAAACCGCTCTAACGATTTTTTTCAAATTCACACTAGATATAGTATTTATAAAGAAAAATTGAGTTTTATTGATTACATCTCTTGAAACTTACAGCTTCATTATTAATTTCTTAATTGAAAATTATATATGGGTGACGTAAATGGCATCCATTTTGAAATTTTACTCCCGCCTTTTTTTAATTTTGTATTTATATTTTTTTTATATTTAAAATATTTTAAAATTTATAATTTAATTTCGAAATAAAATTAAAAATATTTATTTTTAATAAAATATATATATATATTTATTAATCCCGCTTTTTTTTTAAATGATATTGTATTAACATTTTTTTATATTTAAAATATTTTAAAATTCATTATTTAATTTCGAAATTTTATATTTAAAATATTTTAAAATTTATTATTTAATTTCGAAATAAAATTAAAAATATTTATTTTTAATAAAATATATATATATATATTTATTAATCCCGCTTTTTTTTAAATGATATTGTATTAACATTTTTTTATATTTAAAATATTTTAAAATTCATTATTTAATTTCGAAATAAAATTAAAAATATTTATTTTTAATAAAATATATATATATTTATTAATCTCTCTCAAAAAAAACAACAAAACAAATAAATGTCTTTGAAAGATGGTAAAAATATCTTTGTAATTATCAAAATATCATAGACCAGCAGTAAGAACAATTGTTTTTACTCCCCGAGTTCGAAGGATCGAAACTCGCCGCGTGCATTTTTTTTTTATCTATTTTCGTGATTTATTTATTCATTGTTCTTTTATTAATTAAGTTTTAGATAGTTTTATAATTTTTAATATTTTTTCAATAAAATATTATTTAATACATTTAATAATTGTAATAAATAATTAAAGAATTGTATATCAATATTTTTTAAAGGGTAGAGCGAGCTCGGTGTCTCAGGTATTAATATTACCAGCCAAATCCAATAATAATGAATCATTTTTTACTATCTCGCCAGAGATAGTATTGCGATCACGAAAATTTTCGATGTTGAGATTTTGATGTTTTTATACTTTTTGAAGGTTCCTGAATCATTTTCACTAAGGTTGAGAAAAATGTCTGTGTGTGTGTGTCTGTGTGTGTGTGTGTGTGTGTGTGTGTGTATGTAGGCAAGATTACGCAAAAACGGTTTGAGCTAGAATGATGAAATTTGGTACATGGACATTATTCAAAATTCATAGTTTTCTATCAACTTTTGAGAAATGTAGCTCAACCGGAAGAGGGTCATTACCTACAACGTTTTGATTTTTTTTCCTCTAAAGTGACCGTAAAAATAAAGATATATGTTTGATAATTTTTCACATGATTAATAATTGTATAAAACTGCTATATATAGAATTTCAGCTTGATTGATTAGCTGAAATTACCAGAATTAATTTTTTAACACTGCAAATCTCACGCGCCAACACGTGACGTGGTGCCATCAACAAAAAGCCAAACATGCGCTGGTTTAATATTTATTATTTATTATTTATAATTTATAATTAATTAAATTTAATAATAATTTTTAAATAATATAAATAATATTTAATTATAATCTAATCAAAGAAAATAAAAGTTTGAATCTATTTGATAGTTGATCTTTTTACATATAATTAATCTCAAATTAAATATTTTTTAATATTAAAAAAAAATAACAAATTTCATATGTATATTTATTTTTATAAATGTTTAGGCAAATTTTGAAATTAATATATATTTAAATTCAAATTGTATTTAATTGCGATATCTACTGGACAAGGTGGAGATCTCGCCCTCTTTTGATCATAAGTCATACTAATTTTTATTCTTTGACCCAGTAGAAGCTGAGAAATATTATTCCGCGTCAACGTACTAGCGCGCATGCGCGCCGTGGACTTTGGACCTAGCGAGAGCGTAGTAGAACGAAAGACAGCACAAAACGAAGAGGCAGATAGCCTCTTTCTCAAAGACGAAAGACCGGACAAAAGAAAGACCCAGATAGCCTCTCTCTCAAGAACGAAACACCGCACAAAAGAGAGTCGGAGATAGAGGCTATCTCATTCTCACTCGTTATATCTATATCTTTTTTCTCTCTTGCGTTTCGTAACGCGTTACGAAATTTCAATTTTTCAATTCACTCTCCATTCTCAACCAAATGTCAGGACGCCGCTAAAGAAGTTTCACTTCAACAAGCGATTTAAGATAAGATGAAAATAGATGAATGTAGATTAAAAATGGAATGTAGTTGCTGAAGACAAAAGTTTTGTAACTATCTAGCAAATGTTAATTAATTTAATTTATGATAATAAGTATTCATTTTATATATCCTAACAAATGAATTGAAATTTCACATCAATTCTTATAAAAGAGTAAAAATCAACTCTAATGACCCCTTCAAATTTTTTAGGGGGAATATGAAAATATGATAGAAATTATTTCTTCAACGTTTTGAGAAATTGTTTAAATATTATGTTTATTTATTAATCACTACTCCAAAGAGATGCGATATTACATATTTTATTATTAAAGTTTCAAATAACTTTAATATCAAGAAGGTACATTGGACGCAAGCGCATAAGTAGAAATTTACATGAAAAATATATAATAGACCCATACCCCGAAGTAATGCTAACGCGGTTTCAGGGTAGAGGGCTCTGAAGTGAAGGAGGGGTTTTTAGTGGTTACACCACTCACGCAGTAATGACGATTATTGTTTGGTCTGAAAAGATTCCCCCCCTAACCCCCCCCCACAAAAAAAAAATTTAAGTAAAAAGAAATATTTTTAAAAAACACATTTTACTTAAAATTGCACTAAAAAGTAAAAAATAAAATCACTGTAAAGTTTGTGCGCTCAAATTATAATAACACCGTAAAACATTTAGTAAATATAAGTGTGGATGCAAATGGAAGCAAATGTTTTACGGTGTTTTTATAATTTGAGCCCACACACTTTACAGTGATTTTATTTTTTACTTTTTAGTGCAATTTTAAATAAAGTGTGTTTTTTAAAAAGATTTCTTTTTACTTAAATTTATTTTATACTTTTTAGTCGTACGTAAATAAATGTAGTCGTTATTTTAAATATTTCTTATTAATAACATGTGTAACATGTTTTTACAACCACAGAATAGTTTGACATTTTTTAGAAAAAAGGAGTGTACATTACCTTTTAGAGTGCGATCCGAAAACACTATACCATTTTTTTTTAAATAATGTCATGTTCTTCGTCTGTATGATAAAACCAAGCAGACCAAACACCAAATCACATTCATTCGCTCAGTCCAATCTCCTATCTCCTAAGTCTATTCATTTCGGCTAGTGCTTCATTGTTGCACGGCCTCGTCCCTGTTAATTTTGTGCAATCTAAATCTTGAATTGCTAAACCATCCACTCGCGAATAATGATGAACCTAAGTCAATCACCGCATAATCGACTGTACTGCCTTGCATCTTGTGAACAGTAAATTATATTTAATTTAAATAAATGTAAATATAATGTGTGTTGCAAAAACTTTTAGTTTAAAACAGAGCTTCAGCGCCTCTAGAGCTGCTATCGCCAATTATGATTGAAATAGTAATTATAATAGAAATTCCATATTCCGCATATGAAAGTTTAGTTAATTAATTACCACTAATAGATAAATAATTCAGTAGATTTTTCAATTGATTCGTGTATTATTAGCAGAAGCAAGCGCGTATGTAAAATTTCAAGTTGATTGAATGACGGGAAGTTGTTGAAATATCTATTATAAAATGCCGCGGACAAACCGCGTACAAACAAACGGACAACCGGACAGTGTGAGTTAAGTAAAGTGTATTAATAAAAAATATCAAGAAGGTTTATAAACATTTTTTGGTAATAAATAAATAAGCATAGAAATTAAAAAAAAATCATTTAATAAAATTAAAAGATACATTTTCATATTTTACACATTAAATTTTAAAATATTTTTTTTCTTTGGGCTTCTTTAACATTTTCAGAAGTAAAAAAATTGACTTGTTATTCTAAATTTTGAATGATTAAACACCAGAAAAAAACAGGAATCAATAAATAAAATAAATAAAAATATGATGTATGGTATTTATAAATATTTGTTTATATTGTAACTAATTAGAAATTTATTAATTAGGTAATATTTATTTATCAATGTATTATTTTTCACTTAGAAGAGGTATGTGAACGCAATCAATAAAGTTCTTTGTCTAGCTAGAATAGGAAAACAATTTTTTTAGATATTTGATTTTATTAAAAAATCATATTAGATATTTTATTTAAAAGAAATTTAACGCAATATTTGACATTGAAAGAAAGTTATTAAGAATTTTATCATATAATCTAATGTTCTATGGAATTTTTTCATTTAAAAGTTTAAATTTCGATTTTCTACTATGTTATATGTGAATTACTTATAAAATTATTAAAATATTTATTAATTTTGTAAAATTGTAAAATAAAAATAGATTAAACTTGTTAAATTATTTTGAAGATCATACTCTTTATTATCTCTCCCTCTCTCTTATTCCATTATTGGTTATTTATTTTTTTATATAATATATATTTTTTTATATAAGGTGATTATACCAGTAGTTGACACTATATAAGGACAAGCTTATGAGAAAAATTTGATATCTTCTGTTTTTTATCAGATACTAGCTGACCCGGCAAAGCTTCGCTTTTGCATGTGTGTCTGTATACATATATATATGATATACATCTGTATACATATATATATGATATACATCTGTATACATATATGTGATAACTGAACACTTAATAATAATAATAATGTATTAAATGAATATAATTGAAATTTTAGTTTTAATTGCACTTTTTTTTGGTTTTTATTTTTATTTATTTTTATTGGAATTATTACAAATAATAATAATAATAATAATAATAATATACCGTTTAATACGTGAAAATAATAATAATAATAATAATAATTTATTAAATTAATATAATTGAAATTTTATTTTTTATTATTACATTTTTATTTTTATTTTTTACCGACCGACGATAGTAAGGGAGGTATTGTTTTCACACCAAATTTCACATGTGGAGATTTTTACATATCTCCACGAATATTTCTTAATTTAAAATTATATGACGTCACCCAGCCATTCATGACGTCACAGCCTGGTCTTACATATACATATATTACAAATAAAATAAAATTAAAAATATTTATGTTACGTCCATATCTGTTTTTTTATTACATTAATAGATATATTAAAATTATTTGAAATTGTTTCTGTAGCTGGAAATTAATTTACTTCAAACCGTCGGTCGGTTCGGACCTGGCCACAGGTCAACTTATTAATTTTATTTTATTTATAATATATATGCAAGACCAGGCTGTGACGACATGAATGACGTCATATAATTTTAAATTAAGAAAAAACTAATAAAGATGATTTTTCTCGAGGATAAAACCAATACTAAGTGCATGATTTGTGGAGATATGTAAAAAAATCTCCTCATGTGAAATTTGGTGTGAAAACAATACCTCCCTTACTATCGTCGGTCGGTAAAAAAATTAGTGATTTGCTTCCTTAAGCATTCGAAGTACAAAACTTTAAACATCCATTTGTTCGATTCCATAAAAAGTAATTGTTGTGCCGATTACAAAAACGGTGAAAAAAAACTTTTATATTTATCTCTTCTATATATCTTAAATACATCTTCAATAGAGAAGGAATTACTTTCACATAACGTGCATTTAGAAATGTTTAGTCAGATATATATCTTATTAAATGGACAAGTGTCAACTACTGGTACATTTACCCAATCATATTATATATCATAATAAAATCATGTTTATATATTTATTAATTAATCAATATCTATAAAAAGAAAATTCGAATGCCTTCGATGTATCATATTATTAAAATATTATAAATTTTTATTTTTTTTAATGTTAAAAATTCCGTATACATTCATCACTCACTGAATATATAGAACTTACCATTGTATATATATAGAACCAGAGTTGTCTGTTTTTAAATTTAAGTTATTTAAAATCGCGCGTACTTATTTATGTTTCAAAAATTCTAATATTTCCTTTCATATTATTATTATTTTATTGTTATAATTAATTCAACTTTGAAAATAAAGTATCATTTATCTACTGAGTTGATTTTATTATTAATTTAATATTAATAACAAAGCGTCCCATTTATTAAGAATTAAATATTACATTCATCCAGAAAGAGGAAAAAAAGGAAAAAGAGGAATCACGGACCATCTCCAAAGACGATGGATCGATAGCGGGGAGAAAAGAATGGAGAAAAGAGGTCTAACAGTGGAAGACGTGTTCGATAGAAGTTTCTGGCTATAGGCTGCGAGAAACGGCTAAAAAGATGTATAAAGCTCGTCAATTGGAATTAAAAATATTTCATAGCTTAAAGAAACAATCTGATTTTTCATCAATCAAGGTGTAATCGCCATATATCACGTATATTTTGTTTTTGTTCTTTTTCTATTGTAATTATCTAATTTCGCTTTGCCTGTCATGAATCACTTTGACATGTCCTCATTATGGGATATTCTGTATAAAAAATAATTATCAATCAACCTTTCATTTTTTATCTATCTACCTACTTCTAATATAATTATAGTTACGTTATGTTAGTATTCAGTCTTATCACACATTAATTTATCGTTGATTATTTTTTAAATCACTATTTAAAATTGAATCCTTTGAATTTCGATTAAATTTATGTGTGCTATATTTATTATAAATAAATGAAAATTTTATATAAAATGTAATAATTGATGCTTTATGTTTTTGTAAATAATTTAAAAACGGAATCCAAAATACCATCTTGTTGTATACATTTTATTATAAGCTAGGGGCGCAATGAAAATTATGATTAAAAACTGGGTCACGAATAATGAAAGGTTGACAAACGCTGATGTGAATAATATAATGAACAATTGATAAAAGAAATTTATAGGAGTGGATAATATGAATTTTTAATTTGGGTCTAGAATGACGGGCAATTAGGCTGAATGTGATTAAGAACGATTAATTAATAAAAAATAAATGATTTTTAAATATTATTTAACTCGATTGTAATCCTTTAGACTGAGAGATAACGTGTAGAATTTTCGTATACTTCTAAACTATTTTTTACTAGTCAGCTCCATGATATCATTATTAAATTTATGAAGAAAACAAATTCATTTAATTCCTCTCCATATCAATCTCATTTGTATATAATCTTTTCCGTAAATATGATGATTGATTTAATAATTATTTTTTGCAAAAATTTAAAACTCAAAAATTATTTCTAATTATTTTTTGTTTTTCAAAAATTAAAAAAAAAATACTGAATAAGATTTAAATAGAGATCTAGGAAAATATTTTTTTTAATATACTAGGATTATTTAATATTAAAAATCAGAAAGATGTTTTTTATTGATTTTTATTTTTACTAATATAGTTTATCAAAAAAAATATGTTAATGTATTTATATTCAATTAAATTTATTTACAATTTTGTCATCTAACTTGCGAAAAGGTTCGCAATCGGGTTAAATTGAATATCACTGGTTTATCCAATCTGTTTTCAAATATTAAAAAAAAAGTTTTCAACCAACTATTAAGTTTTGTTTATATTTATCTAATATCTAGAGAATAAAATTCTCTTTAAGAATTATGATTATATTTATTGTTTTATTTATTATTATTGTATGTTATATTAAATAATGTGTTGTATATATAGATCAAAAGATTTAGTATTTTTGAAAGCACACAGGGTATACAACGCAATATATATTTTTCATTCCTTTAAAATGTTTTTTAAAATAATATTATATATATACAGATAATTGTCACAAATAATATATTTATTTATGTTTATAATTTAAATGTATGAAATTTTTATCTTGAACTGAAAAATAATAATAGAGATATTGAGATATCTTATTGATAATTATCTGTATATTATATATAATGACTAGAGGTGCTTTCAGTTATATAATATTATTTAGGTATTATACACCTCACATAGAATTGCTTTTCTTAGTTTTAAATTTTAAATACTTTTTTGAGCTAGAATATACAATTTGAATAGGTATATTTTAAATGAGTCAATGGCATAACTAGAAATGCCACCTGCCATTAATTAATACTTTTTATCATTTATTTTATATCAATTTTTTATAATTTATATTATTTTATTATGATTATTATTATTATTATTTTTTCAAATTGAGCTCCCTTTTTAATTTTTTAGATTATTCGATATAATACATAAAAAGTGGCATTTGTAATTTTTTTATAAGCGAAATTGAACATATGATATATATAAATATATATATATATATATATATATGTATAAAAATTTCTAGAATATTTAATAGCTAATCAAAAAATTAATTTGAATTTTTGTATTTAAGAATTTATATGATTGTAAATGAATTTATTCATTTTAATTAAAATTCTATAGTTAGTTTTGAATACCAATGAAGAAAATGTAAAAATATCTATAAAAAAATTATTAAAGATTGATTTAAAAAGAAATTGGATAAATAGACTTTTTCAAAGAGTTTAGGATGGAGGAGTTTCTATGTCCTGTAAGTGTTAGTTCCCTAAAATAAATAAATTAAATAATATGGTAATGCGCAGTGATTATTGTTATAAATTTATAAATGGACATTTTCAACCACCTTTTAAGATTTTTTTTCCCCCAAATTTTATAAAAAAATCATTACTATACTAGACAAGTTAAATTATATATATATAAATGTACTATTATTAATGCTACCATTAATAACAGAAATCAGATTGTGTTAAGGTCCAGATTTCCTCAACGTTTGGATCAAACAGTCCAAATAATAAATTTATGAAAAATCCAGTACAGTCAAAACCTTGAGGAAATCGTATGGGGCTTTTATTAATATTGTCCTCCAAGTATTACAACCTAATTAAAAAAATCACCAATTTTTTAAGGTTGATAAAATATATATGATAATAATAATACAAGAATTTCTTTTTTATAAATATTTTTCGATTTTATGTCCGCAATTTAATTTCTTATTTCATTGTCAAACTGACAACAGAAAAAAATAAAAATACTAATCAAGAAATAAAATGATTCGGATAATCATGAGCAAACCTCCTTATATTTAAAAGTAACCTATAAAATAAATTTATTTATTTGCACTAGTCAAATGATTCGTTATACATATATACATTTAATAAATTAAATAAATTAAAATAAAAAAAAATCTTATACTTAAATAAATAAAAATGTAAACTTTTTCAAAATACATAACAAATATCGTAACAATCATAAACATTGTTTGATTAATTGTTTAATAATTGTTTCAATATATAGTAATAATAATGATAAAATTTAATTTTATATATAAAATAATAATAAATAATTATAAATTTGATTATTATATTATTTTAATGATATGCAATCAGTCTGTTATTATTTTTCTACTAGTTTCATTTTTGTTAAATTTCATTTTCATTTTTAATCCATCGCTCCAACTTTTCAGACAAATATCTAAAGAGAGAGTGATGAAATAAAATTTACGCTAATTGTATCAAGTATTTACATATAAACTTAATAAGAAAAAGATGAAGAAGAAAAAAATAGAAAGATTCTGATAAATTTTATATTATTAATTTTTTTATAATTGTGATTAATATTATGATAATTAATACTAATAATAATCATCATAATATTAATAATAATAATACTATTAATAATAAAAATAATGTTGTTTATGTGCTGCTAGTCACTATGTCCACTATGGCCGTTTTTAATATAATTTCTTTTAATATTTTCACTATCCCGTTCACAGACAACTTCTGTTTCTAAATTATCTTTCACTTTTGTTGGTCCAAATTGTGTTAAAAAATAATTGGCAAGATAGACAAAGCCTTTGGCAACAGCTGGACATACAATCGCTTGATGAAGTACAGCAATTATTCGATAAAACCGCCCAGCAAAAGGATCCAATGCAGCCGGGCATAACATATGATTCAAATTTACTTGCGATGGCTAAAATAAAACAAACAAAAAAAAAATCAATATTATAGGCTTGTCGTTATTATAATTGGGAAGGTAGAATTATATCTCGACTAAGTAATATTTATTTATTTTATGATAGTTATAATTATCATTTATTTATCAGATTAATTGTGATTTATTTAAAAACCTATTAGATAAATAAATCAAATTATTGATTACATATTTATTTTTAATAGATTATATTGAATGAATTAAAACTACTAGAAAGTAATCATAATAAAAAAAACATTTGCCTTTCATTAATTAATAGTATTAACATTTAAAAATAGTTTCTTAATTTCAATTTTTAATAAACATATTACAAATTACATTTATTTTTAATTACTTTCGAAAATTTTATAAAATATATAAAAATTAGGTATACATTTTTTATGCTTTTAAAAATATTTATTTACTTATATATTATTTATGGAAAGGGATTGATTAAATTGAGAAGTGATAATCTATTAAAATAAAATATCAATAAATGAATAAAACACTTACAATTGCGACGGCTTGTAAAAGACCAAAATGATAAATGATATTCAATCCATATGCCAAACTAGACCAACTCATATCATTCAGCTTTTCTACATTATATACACCTGAAAAAAATTATTAAAATTTTATTTGATTGTTTTTATTTTCAAGAATGTAAGTTTCAAAGATTTTAAAACTAAAACTTATTAGTTACTCAACATTTAATAAAACAATTATTTAAAATGAATTATTTTGATTTATAGTATTTATTTGAATATTTTAAGAAGTTTAAAAGTCATTTTTTTTATTAAATTTATACAGAAATTAATCGAAAAAATGAATAAATTACAATCAATTAAAAATTAATTTTCTTTCCTCCTATAAACCTATCATAGACAGTCTTATAATTTTAATATGTTTTAACCATGTATATTATAAATTAATAATATAATTACAATTAATAAAAAAAATCAATTTAGTATGATAAATTTATAATTTAATATCATGTAACTTTCATTTTAAATTATAAAACAAAATATTCCAACCAGTGCCTTTGGACACAACTAACAGATAATTTATTTAGATACGTAATTCACAATAATAATAATAATTATTTACTTGAGTATTTAAAATATGAAATCTCTATATTTCAAAATCATAAAGTATATAGTATTTTTTTTTTGATTTTTTAATTGAAATAATTACCTCCTAAACGTAATAGATAATAAGGCACCACAAGTAACATACTATGTTGAATCCAATAAATGGAATATTCAAAGGGTAACTGTAAAAAATACAAATAAAATATGTTAGCCAATATTATATATATTATATATATATATAAATTGAAAAATTAATATAATAAAAAGGCTTATGTTGGATTATATGTTTTACCACTCTGGAATCCGTTACAGGAAATAAAAATGCCAGGACTGCTCCATTTAAAAAATATAAATGAATTCGAAATACGATTGTAACATTCTTCGATGGGGGAGCAGCTAATAAATAAATCTGAAAGTTAAAATAAGAATAAGAATTAACAAAAATAATATATGTACTTCATATATACTAAACTAAATTCAAATTTTATATTTAATTTACTAGTATACACCTACATCAAATTATTTATGTTTATTCATCTCTATACTTCTTTGATAAGTGATTTCTTAGAATGTTATTAAACAATTTATCAGTAGGTTTATTTTTGTTTAACGTGCATGCCTCATTTGGACCCCATTTTATATAAATTTATATAAATGGGGTCCAAATGAGGCGTTTTTAATTCATTAATATAAAATACAATTATAATAACATTTTAATTAAAAGTTTTCGCATAAAAATGTCTATAATAATTTTATTTAAAATTCAATAACTCTTTTGAATTATATTTTTATATTAATTGCATAATTTTTTGACAATGATAGAAATAAGTTGTTAAATCATAGAGGTTGAGGTAATTTAAAATAACATAAAAATGCAAATCACAATTTTTTTTAATAATAATAAAAATAATACTTTTCTTTTTATATCCCATGAAATAAGATCAATAGTTTTTCATTTAACTTTGCCTTTAATCCATCAAAATATATTTACTTATACTTAGATACTCTAATTAATATCAATCAATTGAAGACGTCCACATCACATTCTTTGATAAGGAAGAGAGAGTGAGGTAGATATTATTAAAGAAGAGAGATTGAAAATATTTTCAAACAAATCCAATAAAATCTTCATTGAATATTGATCATTGTTTTCTTTCTTATTCATAAAATATTGATTTTTTCTATTTAATAAATTGATTCATATCTAAATCTATTTAAGTTCGTTTTATTATTTAGTTAAAAATAAAGGATATTCTTTTAGATAAAGAATAGAAACGAATAATAAGAAATGGGACTATTACTATTTTTAAAATATTTGAATAGAGTTAATTAATAACTGTTAATTAAAAAAATCAGCAGCATCCATTATAAATTATTCCCAATCAATTTCTTTTTATATTTTAGCACTAATTCCATTCTGCCAAGCTTCGTGCTCCTCGGATGAATCTCTAGGATATGGGGATTTTTTCAAAGTTATCAAAGCATATATATATTTACGTATATACTAATATACGTATATACTAAAAACCGAAACGTGAAAAATAACACGGAACTAACTTATCACGAAAACCTAAACGAATATTTATATATAATATAATTATTTTTTTTATCTATATATCACAAATCATAAGTTCAATAGATATTTTTATTTTTAATTTTAGATAACCTTTGTTGAATCATATAAGGGGCATTGATTGTTTAGGAACCTGAACATGAACCCGAGTGTCTCTCCTATCGCAATTAGTACACCCCTTTTGGAATGAAATGTCCATGTGGTCTATTCTTAATCATAATAGTCAATGTGATTGATTATTATTTAATATGTAAAGATATAAATCAGAGATTCCCAACGCCAGATCGACCCCTTGGGGTCTATGAAACTATGAATAGGGTCGACAACCTTAGGGGGCTATTGGGGGTCGATAGCGAAATTTCCTCTTTCAATTATTATAAAAAAATTAAAGTTCTTTACGAAATAAAAACTAAATACAAACAATTTCTATAATCTTCCATGTTTTTAAGAAATTTTTTAACGAATTTTACATTATAATTTTTGTTTAAAATTTTGAATTTAAATAAAATTTAAACCCTTTAACTTAATTATTTTGATTTAATTTTTTTTATAAAGTAATATTGTCCAATAAAATTTTTATATAATATAATATTATTGATAATATTTATTTATTAGATATTATCGTGTGCGAAAGTTGTGAAATTTATTATTAATCCATATTTGACTTGATATCAAAAAACATCACCCTCAATCGTGACAATTATTTTTTAGTTAGGAATGCCTAACTATGAATAGGGTCGACTAATATTAATCATTCATAAAATTATTTTTTTATAAAATATTGAATAGTAAGTTTTGTTAAATTATATTAGCCCCTCTTACTATAATGTAATAAAAATATTTACTTTGTGTTAAAATTGTTAAAAATATACTCTAATTAATTCTCGGGGTCCTATGTTAAACTTTATTAATTAATATTTTTATACTGCATCAAAAAAAATCTATTAAACGAGAAAAAAGTTTAAAAGGTGTCTACGTAGAAAAAAGGTTGATATAAAAAAAAATAGAAATTTAGAATTATTTGTAATTTACTTACCTGTAAAGCAGTTGCAACATGGCAAGGATTTAATAAATATATCACAGTTCTTGATGAGAATTTAAATCCCAATTCCATGCCCCACATGAGACATATTAAAACAAGTAGTAACCGTTTACCGCCTCTATCACGGCTATAACGGATAGCCGTATCAGGCAATGTGATATTCTTATATCCAAAGACAATTAATAAAATAGCAATTGGCAGTAGGAAAAGTGTCTCTGTCAAACGACGTGTGGACGTTAAATACGAGGCACATATAGGACCACCACTGCCAACTAAAGAGGAATTTACACCCGAATACGCCCACTCAATCATTTCTTCTTTTTAAAACACAAACACACACAAATTTCTGACACTCTCTCTCTTTCTTTCTCACACTTGTTAACAATTAATTAAATTTTACAAAAATCACAGTCTTAGTCTTCTTTTTGCTTTTTCGTCTTCTTCTTATATGTGAATGAATGTTCAATTCTGTAAAAACAAAAATAAAAACAAAACAAAAATTAGTATATAAAAATTATCTATCATTATATTACATAACATAACATAATTATATAATAAAGTAGAAGTATAATTATATTCGTCCGCTTGTTCACAACCAATTGACTATGACTTGAGAAATTAATATATTCCTAAAATAAAATTCTCCTTATATTCAAATGCCTTTGAATATTTATTAATAAAAAAAAATTATATAATATGATTATATATATTTAAATAGACTATTAATTACAAATGGAATAAATATTTTAGGCTAAATTAAAACGATAAATCAAAAACCAGAAAAAAATATAATTTCATACTGGAAAAAGGAGATACAAAAAATTGGGCCGGAAATTTATCACATAAATTCTATATATAATAAAATGTTAACAAAAAATGTAATTGATTTAAATTAATTAACTATGATGTTTTTTTTATTTTATTCATTTAAATTATTCATTAAATGTGAAATATATTAAAAAAAAAATTTATAAAATTTCAAATAAATAATTTTGAGAATAATTTAGTTTCCACGCCCGATTCATTTGTTTTTAGAGATTTTTAATAGATCTATGAATAATTCAAATAATTAAAGAATTTAAAATTAAAGTATTTTATCTATTTCTTTGAAAAGAAAATATATATATATATAAAAATATTTGTTTTAAAGATTTGTAATTTGATATGTTTAATAAATAGTAACTATGAAATAATGCAATTCTTTTTAATTAAATTATTTATAATATATATAAAGAAAATTTTTAATAAATATTATAGAAAAAAAATAAAATTATTTTTTTACCAAAAGTTTATAATTAAGAGTGTATTGTTTAAATTAATGATAAAAGGAAAGTTTCATTTGATATGTCCCCTATAAGAATGAACGAGATCATAGCAACATCGCCACCCACTTGAGACCAACTCCCATTAATTTAATGACTAGGAGAGGGTCCAAGGGAATGTAGCCCCCTTGTGAGATGGAAACAACACCGTATTATGTATATTATTATGAAAAAAACGATCACAAAATATTAACTCACATTATAGTACAATTCTTAGCACTACATGGTCGTCCATTTATCTGCGATCAATTCACGTGTTACTCATTTATGATAAATGACCTTAATCGTAATAATGCCTCTCCGAATTTTACTACGTCACGCTTTTGATACTTATTTTTTTTCTAGAAATATATATATATATACTAGTATACATCACATTATTTATGTTTATTCATCCATATGTTCCTTTGATAAGTAATTTCTTAGAATTTTATTAAACAGTTAATCAGCAGGTTTATTTTTGCTTTTTGTGCATGCCTCATTTGGACCTCATTTATATAAAGCCCCTTTTTTAATTCATTAATATAAATAATTCTTAATTTTTGTTTTTTTTTTCATTTGGAATAATAATTTTTAGATTTTTAAAATCTATCGGGTTAGATACTAAGCTCAAAATTATTATTCTCAACACATTCCGCCAATCGGCCACTCCTATAAGTTATCTCCATCCATTTCCTAATCTCTCCTAATTCTCTCAAATCTTGATATTGTCAAGCAAGATGTCTTTGAATGAGAATTAAACTCTGAAGTAAAATACAATAGGAAATTGTTATTATCTAGTAAAAAAATTGTAGTAAATATATTTGTATATATATGTATATATATTTATGTTTATGAATAGAACCAGTATTCATGTCTTTGCTGATTTCATTCAGTTAATTCAAAGAGTTTATTCATTCATTCAATCTATTCATTCAGGTAAAAATATATATAATCATACAATGAAACAGTTAATGGAATTAAATGTGGAAAAAAGAAATTCTATTAACGAATCCTTATATTTACATAGAATAAATGATTGACTAGATAAGAGTTTAAAGAAATCCTTTGAATGCAGGTACATTGTTTTTTTTCTTAAATTTTCTTTATTCTGTTAATAAAAGAAAAGCATTTAAAATATCAAATTTAGATCTTTGAATCATACAATAGAACAATTCGATTAGTTCTTTTTCTCCCCATTATAGTATTAAATACCATTAAAGTAAAATTGATTCTTGACTAATTGTAAGAATATTTTATCATCTCAATTAAAATGACAAATAAGAAAATAAAAAAGATAATTGATGTGAGTCAATTAACGGTTATAATTTTTATATAAGGTTTCAAAATATTAGAAACAATGTTTTGTATTCCCTTTTCTAATTAAAAATAAATTAAATTCTCGTATCCTAGGAATAAACTATATATATATATATAATTTTAATGCAATGTAATAATATAATTTGTTTATTGGTGTAAAAATATATTATATTAAAATATAATTTCATATTAAAAACAAAAAAAAAACAGTATGACATGGGCTTATTTAGATATCAAAATGATTAGAACAATGTAATTTACTTCCTTTAATTATATTATTAAAAAAAAAATTAAATTGAATTTAAATTAAATTATAATTTTAATAAAATATTTTGTTTATAGCGAAACCAATTGGAAAACGACTATGAGAAGACCAAGGACACAATGGGTTGTTAATACAGGGTGGAGCAACTTAACTTGCTGATTTAGAGAGTTAATAAAACAAAATTGGTTATAGTTATTGCTTTATTTTTTTTAGATTGTTATTCTACATTCTACAACTAGAGGGAAATTTCATTTTCAAATTGTTTTAAATATTATATCGGTCAAGTGACGCCCTCCATTTGCAAAGTACAGATTTGCTAGATTCTTAAAACTTTGACAGACTTTTTACAACATAGCAACCGGTATGTTGGCCATGGATTGACGAATCTTGTTTTTAAATTTAGCAAGGGTCCTTGGGCGGACGGAATACACAATGACTTAAGATAGTCCCATAAAAAATCGCAATGGGTCAAATCTGGCAAACGCGGTGACCATTGAATATCGCCTCTCAAAGAGGTTAGTCGTCCAGGGAAAGGTTTCCTCAAAATCCACATCTGAGATACCGCCGCATGAGCCGTCTCCCCCCTTAACTGCAACATCATTTTCCTCAAAAAAATAAGAACCAATAATTCCAAGAAAAATGCTTAAAAACTTCCCAAAGCCCTCTTTCGAATGATACTATTTACACCATATATCAGTTAAACCTCGGCCATTTCAAATCAGCAAGTTGCCCCACTCTCTATAAAGATAAGGATATATGTAAATTAAATGAATATATGTATTTTTAAGGAGGTAAGATTAGAAATATTAAGAATGTTGTCAAATAGTAACACAGATATAGATTAAATTCGTTTAATTCATAGAGTGAACTTTTTATAAAATTTTGATTGATATCAATACCAAAATAATTGTGTACAAAACAAATACCTATGAGGAAAAAAAAACAATAAATAAACTAATGGAAGAATATTGTAATAATTATTGAAAGTTCATAAAAAAATAATTGAAAAAAATTAGATATTTTTCTCAATCACTTATTTATAATAATAATAATTATAATAAGAGGAGTCAATGCATGGAATCGAGGAGTTAAAACACCAAGGAAAATATAAAACAAAACGATAAAATGATAAAATCGATCATAGCCAACTAAAAAAATCATTTTCAGAATTATATAAAAAAAGAGTAACAAAATGTCTAAACACCAAACTATCAGGTAAAAACAGTATAATCGCCATTAACACCTGGGCTGTACCCGTTTTAACATATTCCTTCGGAATACTAAAATGGTCCGATAACGATTTAAATGGTCTTGATAGATGCACACGAAGGTTACTCACAAAATTTCGTTCATTACATACTAACTCCTCCTTGATACGGCTATACCTCCCACACAGAGAGGGTGGTAGGGGTTTGACAAACATCTTCAACCTCTGTAGATCCGAAGAAAATAACATCAAAGACAAACTACTCTTGTCTGAAGATAGCCTTATTCTTTCGGTCAAAGGAATAGACAAAGGATACACGTCCCTATACCTGTGTAACCAAAACCAACAAGTCCAAATCCACCAAAAAGACCCTTGGCGCGATAAAATCTTGCATGGGAAGTTTCCTAAACTGCTTGACGATCCCTACATTGATAAAACTGCATCTCTGCAGTGGATCACGGATGGTGATCTGTTCCCTGAGACTGAAGGTTTTATGTTTGCCATCCAAGATCGAGTAGTTAGGACGAAAAATTATGAGAAACATGTCCTTAACATGAATATTGAGGACAAGTGTAGGAAATGTGGTAGTGTCGGCGAATCCATAGAACACCTGATGGCAGGATGTCCAGCCCTTGCGGAAAATGCTTACCTCTCAAGACGTAACCAACTGGCAAAGCTAATCCACCAACAACTAGGATTTAAAAAATTGACCCCAAAACAACACCTTCATATTATAAATATACCCCAGTACCAGTATTGGATAGTAAGGAGGTGGTTTTGTATTGGGATAGACCTATATTGACGGACCAGTCCATAGATTATATATAATCGACCAGAAATCCTCCTTATCAATAAAAAGACCAAAAAAGCCTCAATGATCGAAAGTTCCTCAGTTAAATAAAAATTATTATCCAAAGGCGTATGGATCAGGGTGAATTCCCTCTCCGTATCGACCGAGCCTAGCCCTTAATAAGATCTGAAAGGGATAGGTAAAATTTTTCCAGCAGCAATGCTGAGAAAGTGAAATAAAATAATAATAATAAAATAATAGTACTTTTTTAATGTCGTTGAAGCCTAAAAGAACAATTGGAACATGCGAAAATTTATCAGCATTAAATGCTTAGTAATAAGAACAATTTGAATAATAATAATGAAATAATAATAATATTTATTTTCTTAAAATTAAATTTAAATTCAATTGAAAAATGTATTTATATTTTCATATATTTATTTTATTTTTGTTCATTTATTTATTTACCTAATTATATTATAAAATAAAATATAAAAATAATAATTTCTAATTATTATGAAATGCTTTAAGTATATCTTTTTATTTTATAAATCATTATATTTTTTTGATGTTTAAAACCATTGAAGGAAGTACATCTATAGAACAAGCTAATGTAAAGAGAATGGTGAGATATTATGGATGAAGGAAAAAGTTATAGTATGTGAATAACCAATAATTCTCGATTGGAATCGAACCAAGGACTTGGTCAAGTGTTCAATATTATTATACACATGGATGATTGGTGTGTGCAAGAGTGTGGAAGGAAAGGGTGAAAGGGGAGAAGAAAGGAATAATAATTTATAATGTCATAAATAATAAATCAACCTATGCTTTAGATTTAGATGATATGCTATGAATGGTTAATGAGTGAATGGGTGACCGCGAGGTTAAAGGGGGAAGGAAGAGGGGGAGAATAGGGGTGAGAGAAAATAGGATTGATAAAAGATTTGTTATAAGGACAATTTTTTTAATTTTTTTGTTAGTCTATTTTGTTCATTCGAAATAAAAAATCAAAATCAAATGAGAGGAAAAATCAATAAAAATGTCATTAAACTCGAAACTTATTTTTTAATAAAAAATAATTATAATTGAATGTATATTTAAATAATATAGTTGTCAGTGCATGTTGTATTTTTTATGAAATAATTATAATAATTATTCTACTTACAGGGCTTATATATATGTGGGTGGATGGTCGGTCGGTGAATGTTTCGGCGTTTTGCCGGTGTCGTCCTCTTCTATCCCTTCATATATATACTTAAATTATTAGTTTTTAGCAGCACTTATATTTTTACTTTCTACTTACTTACTACTAAAGAGTAAGAGGATTGAAATTCGTGTGTAGTTGAGCATGAGTGAATGCTACTCAATGCTACTGCTGTTGCTGTTTGCCACACAGTCTGCTCGGCGCCATTAGTGCGCAACCCTTAGTATATTATATCACTCATGCGCAAAACAAACCCCTTTCTTTCACCCTCTATCACCAATAGTTTATTTAAAAAAATCCAAAATATTAAATAATTTTGAATCCTCCCCCACTTATTTAATCGCATAAAGCAAATTCCTATTCCCTAAATAAAATGCTAACTTTTTCTACTAATACTATTTTTGACCCAAAAAATAATTTACTTATATCTTAATTAATTCAAAATTAATATGATTAACAGGTAATAATAATAATGACACAATAACATTGTTAAGACGTCAGTTTATCAAACACTAATGAATTCAAACAACAATTGAACATAATCTAAGTCATATCTATCTATTTCAGAGGTTCTTAAACTGTGGTCCGCGGACCCCTGGGGGTCCGCGAAGCCTTTACTGGGGGTCCGCAAAGCCATCGTACAGGTGCACGATAAAATGATGAGTCAGTTAAAACTTTATTTAATATAAAAGGAGCGATGGCATGGCTTTGTGAGGAAACAGATCAAATACCCAAATTCAACGAAATGTGCAAGAAAATTATTGCTACCGTTTCCATCTTCATATTTAGCTGAATTTTCTAATAAAATCTGTTCTACAATATGCAAAAAAATCGTTATTCACCAATCACTGTTAGAAATATTCACCATATATCCTTGTTCTTATGAGATCTTAAGCCAGAAATTAACTAATAAAATGACGTAAAGTACCTAAAGTTGGGATGGGGTCCGTCAAAAAGAATTTTCTCAAGTGGGGGTCCGCGGAGTACATAAGTTTAAGAACCTCTGATCTATTTCATCCCCTAGCAAAACTTACTAATAATTATTAGATAATATTATTAAATAAAAATTATTTATTATTCTAATAATGAAAAAAAAGTAATTTTTCTTTGCAATAAAGTTTTTTTTTTGTATATTTATACCAAAAGATTTTAAATTCTTTGCAAATAATTTCTAAATACAATATATTTTTTTCTTCCTTTAATCAAGGCCATTTATTGATTATATAAGTTTATTTTTATTTATTAACCAAATATTAAATTTAAATCTCATCATTTAATTAAATTTTATATTAATTGTGTATTTTAAAATTGAAACATTTCATTAAATAAATTCTTCCAAATATTTTTTAAATTTTAAACATGTCCATGAGATAGCAGCACGATCTAGACACATTTGTAATGACATCTGGCGATAATATTCTTATCTAATAAATAGTTACCGCTAGATAGCACATTAACTTATTTCAATTTTTGTTTACTTTTAAATAATCAGTGATGGTCAGTGATGATCTGTGATCAACAGTTTTAAATTCTAAAATTTTAATAAATTTAAAAAATTGAAACAATATTTTCAAAATTTTCAAAATAAAATATATAAAATTTTCACGTTTTATTCTATTTATTAGTTTTTTTATATAAATTATTAATAAAAAAAATTATTTCTATGCATAATTCAAGAACAGTTATTTACTGAATAAGCATTTGAATTAAATAGATATATAATTAGCGTGGTTGCACAGTAGGAAGCTAGGCTGCGGTAGCCAAATCAATATGTGATAGCTTATGAGAGGTCTGTCCTCTCATGAGACAACCAAGAAAGATACCAAGATAACAACCAAGAATTTCTGTGACAACAGTTTTGGCTATCTCATTCAAGCAGCTTAATGGCAGTAGAGTAACCGAGGGAGAGGAAGTCATCCTCTAACAGGAACGGTTGATTTTAGAAAAAATTATAAAAAGTTATAACTTTGAGCTTATGAGCGCGACTTTAAAATAAAAAAAAATAAGTTGACCTCATCAATGACTGGATGACGTAATATAATTTTAAATGAAGAAAAAACTAATAAAGATGATTTTTCTCGAGGATAAAACCAATACAAAGTGCTAGATTCGTGGTGATATGTAAAAAATCTTCTCAAGTGAAATTTGGTGTGAAAATAACCCTTCCCTTCCTATCATCGATCGCTAATACTACCACTTCCGGTTTCCGGATTTGCACCAAAAGTTGATCAATTCATTATACTGATGCATTAAGTAAATATACCAAATTTCATCAAAATCCGTTGAGCCGTTCAAGCTGTACACATCTATACGGACGGACGGACGGACATCATGTTAAAAATACTTTTTTCTGTTAAGAAAATGCATGATTCATGGAGATATGTAAAAATCTCCAAATGTGAAATTTGGTGTGAAAACAATACCTCCCTTACTATCGCCGGTCGGTAATAAAAAAAATTGTTTGAGATCAACAATGCTTATTTGATAAATTGTTTATATTTTGGTACTTGATGAACTTGTTAAATGATTTCACACTAAAAGGCCGTGATACTCAACCTGAGATTGGGGAGGGGGCGTCCCTCAAGGGTCTGCGGGCACACTAAAGAGGGGCGGGAGATTATCCAAAAAAGTTTTATTTAAAAAATTGATTAACAAAGACTGAAAGAATACCACATATGCACAGAAAAACTTGTTTTAACAGTTAGCTAAAAATAATTTGTAAACACAATCCAAAATATTCAATAAACATTATTGTTGTACACAATTTAATGTAAGCGAGGGGCACGATGAAAATTATTATTGAAAACTGGGCCTCGAATACTATTATGGAAGTTTTCTAAGATTACGATCTACGTATCTAATCTGACTATCTTGGCTATTAAACAAGAAATGACTAATGTAATAAATGTTGTTAATGCTGTGAATAATTTAATGTGAGTAAGATTAGAAAAATTAATTTTTAATTTTAAAATTTATTTTATTTTATTTCTAATATATTCCAGTAATCTGTAAAATGTAATTTATATGTAATCAAAAGTATTTCAATTATAATATGGAACACGAAAAATTTGGCCGCAGTAACCACAGTCCTCCAAGTATCCCTATCCTGAACACACCCCTTCACCTCCTATTTTCTCCCATGTCTCTCACGTCCCTTCATATATTATTCATCCACCATGTCCTTGCTATTCTCAATCGGTATCCCCACAAATTATTTTTCGTTAATCTATCATTAAAACTTAATATAAAAGTGCACTTTATTTGATTAACCTTAGTGAGACATAAAATTAAAAATCAAATCATAAGAAAAAAAATTCATTAAGATTTAATTATGAGAAAAATTTCTGTCTCAATTTTTTTGAATTTTATATTCATCTAGTATTAAGCTAAATTTAACCAAATATACATGGTATTTAGAAAATAATATATATAATATTAGAATAAAATAGACATTGTAATCCCTCCTTCACTTATACAATAATTATAATAGTAACTTACATAATCAATTTCACACGAATTTCGGTTATATTAACATGAGTGAATGCTTTTTCACTTATTAATTCTTATAAAATAATCTACTCTAAATGTAATAAATATTCCATCTCCTTAAAAACAAAAACTCTGGTTTTATGATTGATTGATTTGTTTATGTTTAGATACTATGTATAAATATATATATTATACAACTTTCCCCTCTCTTCGTATAGACCCACACTCCACAAGGAGAAGAAGGTATAAAGCTGTGCCTAGACACGATGGCCCTATTTTATCTACTAACCAAGTTGGGATGTACCCAAGTCACGCAACAATAAAAACAAAAAAAAAAAACAAAAAACAAAAAACAACGAAAAAGAAAATCAGAAAAATAAATTTCACTTATAAATTATATATCTACTATTATTTCTCTCTCTCTCTCTCTCTCTCTCTATATATATATATATATATATATAATTATATAATTGTAAATAAAAAAAATGTATACCTAAAATTGTATTTCAAAATATAATTTCAATAGTAACAATAAGTTCAATTCCAGGAAAAATATAATTGTAATATTTCTTAAGAAAAACACAATTATATTTAATCAACTAAATAATAATACAAAAATAAATATCTGATCAGTAAACTAGAAGAATGGAATTTAAAAAAAAATAGATTATAATCGACTAATGTCATTTTAAATATAATAAAACAATTTAATGATTAACACATTATATCCGGGGCAGCTATTTTCACCCGTTGTCACTAATCCATATATATGATAAAACATTATTTTTCCTTTGTGTCACTTAAAATTACTTATTATAAACAGGTACAAATACCTGCCCCGCTATGGGGTAATATTATTTAAACAAAAAAAAAATCATCGAATTTTTAAGTTCTGATTAATTAAATAATATGTAATTATAATATATAATATTATATTATATATATTATTAAATTATATATATATATATATAAATAATAATTATAATATATAATAAGTTATAATTAAATAATAATTGAAATTTAATCTTTATTTAATAAAATTAATTATAAAATATTTAGTATTAATTATTTAATTTTTGTATAGATTC
The DNA here is from genome assembly GCA_963082975.1 of Labia minor. NCBI lineage: Eukaryota > Metazoa > Arthropoda > Insecta > Dermaptera > Spongiphoridae > Labia > Labia minor. The sequence goes on from OY720346.1 coordinate 32,986,604, forward strand.
TGAAATAATTATCTTTTTACTTTAATTTGAATGGTAATAATGTCAAAATCTACGTGATTAGAATTCCAATTTTGTTTTAAAAGAAATAAACGATGATGTGGGAAGATAATAGAAAGATGAATGTGAGGAAATTTGGAAAGGATAGGAATTGAATGGGAAAAGTTAAGAGTAGTGCTAATTTCAAGCTCAGTAGTACTACTTAGATAATTATATATTTTGTAAATGCCTTAGTTAAGTAATATATTTCGTTAGATAATAAATGAAAAGCATATATGAATGTAGAACGATAATTGATTGAATGTTTATTTTCAATTTGATTTGTTTTTAAAAATTTTCTTGAATCGAGAGAATAGGGGAAGCAATGGGACAGTGAGAGGGTAAATGGGAGGGTAGGAAGGTGGCAAAGTGATTGGAGACTGATACGTGGTTGTTATTTGGCATCAGAGGGGCAAGCGTCGGAGGGAGGGTAGTATATTTCTTGTAGAGCCCTTTTATCACGAGTCAGCCAGACTAGTCGTCGTCGTCTCGTATGCGTCGATGCTTGGCAGCTGGCAACAGCACGCGCCCCGGCGCAGCGCCAGCGCAATTTCCGTACGACACTCACCTTCGACAACGACACCGACACATCGAACACGCAGCGTACAACCAAGTGCTGAAATGGCACGACTACGACGACAAGCACGATCCACTGCACGGTGAGTGGATGACCACTACTAACTTAACTAATCAACTCTCATTCCATCCCTCTCAAATAAAAAAATATATATATATATATATATATATAACACATCCTCTCTCTCTCTCTCTTCCCCTCCCTAAACCCTTCTCTCATTCATACGATTGACAACATCTCTTTTTTTAAGGTAAACTATTCTTTAAAAAAAAATATTAATGATGAAAAAAATAAAAATTATTTATTTGAAATAAATAAATTAATCTTATAATGAATTATTTATTTATTGTGGATAGTTTAAAAAAAATTTAATAATAAAATTTTCATCTCTAATAAGAAAGAGTGAGGGAGGGAATGAGTAGATTGGGATTAAAATAAATAATTCAGTTGAACGTCACATTTTCTAGGAGGTTGTTTTTTTGCTTCATCGTCTGTCTTTTTAATCTATCTAAAGAAAAAAAATGACCGTTTTAAATTTATATCCTAAAAATAATATGTGAATAAGTTTTTTCTTCTCTCTTTTTCAAATATCTATAAAATAAATTAATATCTTTGCTCTTACTCACCCTTATCATCTAAATTCACTTAATTGGTTAATATAAAATTAATAATTAATAATAATGGGACCTAATGATAATTAGCAATGCCCTTGAATTATGTAATATCACATTATAAAAAAAGCAAAATGATTATGGGTTAATCCCATGTCATTTTAGAACTGGTTTATTAAGTAGTAAATCATATTAATATTAGTTTAAATAATGTTAATTAACATTAAAAAAACAATTTAAGTTAGATCACATATATATATATATATAATCTCTTCTCCAAAAATAAACAATTCGTCATGTTTAGCATCGTTTTAACGCCCTAAATGTTAAGTATTATTACTTATGAATCTAATTATTACTTATAGAAAATATAAATAGAATTGTAATGATTTAGAAAAGCATTGATTTGTATTTTGCAGCTTCAGAAATATTAATATCTTATATTATTATTATATTAATTGAATATATTAATTATATATATATATTTATCTTTTTAAATCGAATTTATAGATCTATTACTTAATATATTATTTCTTAATTTATATGAGATAAAAAAGTAAACAAAAAAAAGGAAAAATGTAAAATAATTAAAAAAAAAAATCACCAACAATGGAGTTTTATATACTCACATAAGATATCTAAAAATATTTTAAATTGTAATAGTAAAGAGCAGTGCAAAGCTGCAAAATTATAATGTTCGATAAGTTAGAAAACATAAAGATCCATTAATTGATGTAAGAAATGATTGATTTAACGATTTTTTTTTAACATTTGGCGGTCTTTTTAGGTTTAACTCTTTCGGCCTCTTTAGTGACCTGATGTGACGTCACTCAGGTCACTAACATGAAATGTCATTTGGACATTTAGAAAAAATGGGTGCCGGGAAAATTGATAACATCTATTTTTATTAATAGTTATAAAAAAAAATCACAACCACACAACATTATATTTTATATTATTTGATTTTAAATAAAATTTCAAATGTATTTCTATTATTTAAAAATTAATAAATAGATAAGATATTTATTTTTCATAATAAAAAGATGTAATAATATACATATAGGTATAATATGATTTATGAAAGAGAACAATTATCCTATTGATTATTTTTCTTTCCAAAGAAGGGTAAAGAAATAAATTCGTAAGTCTGTCTTTATAAATATAATGAATATTTTTTTTAATTAAAAAAAAACAATTTTAGTATAAGTTTCTGTCATAATTTTTCTTTATTTTATTATATTATATTATTTTATATATTTAATTATTTTTTTATTTATTTTTTAGCAAAAGCAATATGAATCATAAAATGGATCCGAAAAAAAAAATATTAGATTATACGGATGTCGCCTATCGAGATGCTGTAAATCGTCTAAAATATCTTTTAGCTGAATCTTACACCCCAAGAGGAACATCACCAGCTACGAAATTACATTATCACGTTTGTATTATTATTATTCATTTAGAATTTTATTTATTTAGATATATAAATTCATTATATACCTAGTCAATTTTGTTTATAATAATATTAAAAAATTATTTGAATTTTACAAAACAACAAAAATTAAAATCATTAAAAACACAAATCAATATGATTTTTATTCATTAATTAAATTAATTAATTAATTAAATTTGTGTTAGTTTATCTCATTAAAATATTAATTTTTGCTCTCCAAATCGATCTATATTTATTTACATCGGTTGTGAAATAGTAAGATTGAATAAGCCTTTACTTTTACAAGAAAACATAACATATTTTTTTTTTATATTTATTATTTCTGAATGAATTGAGGATAGAGATAAAATTATTGCCACTTTAATAGAATATTATTGATTGTTTCTTTATTTCTTGATCTAGACTGATATTATCATAAAAATCAAATTTTATTTTTTTATTGGAATAAAAAATATTAATAATTAACAAATTAAACAATCTAATAATAATGGCCATTTAGAGCAGCGGTTGCCAAAGTGGTGGTCTGCTAGAAAATTTCGCTGGTCCGCAGAAAAATGTGGAATATACTTACTCATCATGTTAAGTTATGTTTTAAGATGCATTAAAACATGATTCAATTCATAACAATACGTGATAATAGTTTCATTTTATTAACTAGGTACATTTTATGTGTTCTTTGATCACAATTTTTATTTATAAATATATTTAACACTTAAAAAATCCTATTAGTGGTCCGCGGGATTTAAATTATGAATTAACTGGTCCGTGAGGTCAAAAAGTTTGGCGACCGCTGATTTAGAGTACTGTGGGGTATAGAAGCGACTTTGGTTCTGAGTTCTGTGCTTTTGCGAGGTTTAAAGATAAATTTTTATCTAATCCCTTTTAAGGACTACTTTTCCTCTCTATGCTTTGGAATCATTATAGAGGGGAGGTGAAATCCTATATCGCTACACTTTATAAAAAAGAATCATATGGGGGCCAATGCAGACCACATTATATAATATTATGTTTATATATTTAAAAAAAAATCCTAACTTACAAAATATCATATTATATATAAATTTTATATAAAATCTATCGTTTTTAATAGATAATAATCAATATTATTTATTCCTTTTCACTGACACAGGTACATACAACAAATCCAAACGTTTCATTAACAAGTCCTCGAGAACTTGGTGATAATGATATGAATAATAAACGTTATTTGTATCGCCCATCAACTCGTCGTGGTTTATATCCAGTAGCAACAGATACAAGTCCATCAAGGTTATCTACCTCGTTTCGTGCTTATAGCACATTGCCTTCTTATCCATATAAACATATACCAAGTGTATTAAAATCGTCGGATGATTTGAAGGATATTGGTAAAGGAGGACAGCATCCGCCTGGACCATTAACGGAGACTGGCAATATGGATACCAACCTGGAGGGGAATAACAATTTGCCACCGCCAGAACTTATGGCCTTTATTGAGAGACAAGAGGAATATATTGAACAACTAGAAAAGGAATCTCAATATTGTCGGGTAATTTAAAATATTTATTTATTTCCTTTTTATATCTTATTTATTTATTTTAAAAATCTTTAGATATATACCTCTTTTCTCATGACCAACCCTCCCAATGTCCCCATTTAAAACTTTTTGTTTCCTGTATGATCAAAATTACAAAATATTAGCTTCTGGTTCATTGAAATAAATGTCATGGCTGTACAGATACTTTTTCAAAATATATTAGTATATACTTATATTCTATAATTATATATTAGTATTATTTTAGATTATTAATTAAACATAAAAATACTTTATATATAGTATTTTTTTAATTAATTTATTTTTAAAATCTTATGTAGAACAGGAAATAAAGGCTGATCAAATGATGTCTTAATAAAGTGATTTTTTTTTATTTTGGAGATCGTAAAATTTAAAAATCATTTAATATGATGTCTACTTGTATTACAAAAAATACCCTGCATTATTTATTAGAATAACTTTCAAATGCTCACAGTCATAAATTAAACCCAAAACAGAATCGCCTTTACATGCGAACACCATATATTAAACGTAAAGCCTGCTCCACACATGGGGTGTTTGTCAAATAACGAATATTTACCAAATACCGAGCACCAAGTTTAGGTGCTTGTATTAAATATTCGTCTTGTTAATATTATTAATATATAAATATAACCTCCTTAATTTGGTTTATTGAATTTAATTGAATTCAATTAATCATAATAATTGTAATATAATACTTTATAAATAAATTTATAATTGGAATTGTTAATTTATTATATAAAAAAGGAATTGTTAGAGAAACAATATTATTTATTTTAATTGTGGATATAAATATTTTCAAATATTCGTCTTGTGCTCGCTACAATAGCGAACTATCGAGCACCCGAATGTTTGTGCTCGGCATATACTAAGAGCGCAGGGCAAGCAACCCTCCACACATGCGGTGTTTAGTTTAGGAACAAAAATAACTTGTAAATGCATAAATTAATTTTAGTTTGTACCATTTAAAACAATTTTTTCTATAAAAATTCCTTGAAATACCTACTCCATGAAATAAACATGTAATACATAATTTTTTTTTCTTATAGGATGAATTATCAACGCTCATTACTAAAGTGAAAGAAGTTGTAACTGAAAATGAACATTTACATGATAAAGAGAAATCAGGTTTATTAAAATCAGTATTCGACTGCTTTGAACCGGAAATAACTGAAGATGATGATGAAGATGCTGAGAGTGACACCAAAGTAAATTAATTATATTTTTAGTTATGCAAAATAATTTACTTTAAGCATAGTTTATATGCTAATTGGATTGGTATCTTCAAAAAGGGCATTTTTTATATTAATTTAAATTCTATTTGAAAGTTCTTGGATGGATGCATGCTGTTTTTGAGTTTTTTAATTTTATTTTATCTACCATAATCAGGCATAAGCACCTTGTAATATAATATGTTCATTTTTTTCAAATTAAAAACTAATATGACTGAAAAATATTTATCCACTTAATAGAAATTTCTTTTTAGAGTGAGCCAAAAAAAAAATCATTAACCAAATCACCATCAAGGTCCAAACCTAAATTAGAAGGTCCAAGTATTGTATACGAATCACGAATCAGTGAATTGGAAGCCCAATTAACACAAACAAGAATTGCATTACGTCACGCACAGAATGATAATGAATTAAATAAAAAGTCAAACCTAGAAGGAATTCTTCCATTATCGTCAACAACAACGAATAAAACATTGCCAGCAGATGCTTCTCTACTTGAAACATTACAAAAGTATAAATATTTATTTAATTTTATAGAAAATTAACAAGCAAATCTGTTATATTACAGTTTAAATTTATATTATTTTATGCAATTAATATAAATGTATAAAATTATTTTCTTAAATTTTTTTGATATTTTAACAAAAGCAAAAACACCGACTAAATAAATTTTATAAAGTTCTTTTAACTTTTCAAACAATCTAAATAAAACTCATATGTAGATATTATTTAAAACGGAGCCACCCATTTTAACATTGTTTTTAATAATTTATATCATACAATCACTAAATGTTTAGAAATTTATTTAATCTTTAAAAGTATTCAATTTTAATAATTTAGAAGAAAAATAAAATACAAAGTGGCCTTATATTATTAATTATTATTATTTGAAATTAGAGGCATTTATTTGATACTGCTTTATTTTAAGAGATCTATCTCTCACATTCTAGTTTGAATATTTTTTCCGTTAAATATAATACTATTTAAACCATTTTTTTCATAGGGAACGAATTGAATTAACTGAGAAAATTGCAAAACTTCAAGCAACTCTTAATGAATCTCGCGAAAAAGAATCGGAAGCAACAACAAAAGTGAAAAGAATGCAAGATGCAATGGAGCAAGCCAATTTTGAAAGAAGTCAGGTAAAGTAATTTTCTTTTTAAATCTTTTATTTTTATTACTTCTAGGTTTCTAGACCCATTTAATTTAGTTTTCACATTTATTTCTTTCGATTCAATCAAATTAATTTTTAAATTGTTGTAAATTTGGTGAGATTTGACCCTTCATTGTCAAGTAGTTCAGTATTACCACAGTGATACGTTCTTGATTAATATAATAATAATTAAAAATTTATAATTAATTTATTTTATTATTCGCCTTCTTAAAATAAAATATTCACATGTATTAATAATTTTTGAATTAAAACATTTAATCTAATATTTCTTTATAAAGTCTTTAATATTCATTAATTTAATTACTCTATTTTCTAATATATAGATTTATTTATTTAATTATTTCTAATAAATTATTTATATAATAATATTTACTAGTATCTATATTTTGATTAGAAAAAACAATTATCACAAGCTCAATAAGTATTATATTCGTTTTTTATTTTTTTGTTTTTCGTTTTCTAAATTTCTTTTACAATGGTGTTGTAAAAATTTTGTGAATTTCGTTACTTATCCTTCCATATATTTTTATAGTCTTTTAATAATTGTATTTTTGTAAGTCCAATATATTCCTATCATTATTAATTCTTATTAAATTATATGATTAAAAAAAATGTTTTTAATGCCCGCAGGCGGATCTTGAGTCGCGTCGCCTCCAGGATGAGCTCCTTCGTGCTCAGTCTCGATGGCGAGAGACCCTCCAGGATCAGGGTCGTAAGTTGCAGGAAGAGCGTTCGGATGCCGAAAGAAGGAACGCACAGCAAATGGAGGCTCTTAATGGGGAACTTGCTGCTCAATGGGAGGCAGCTGGTAAGGCCCAATTGGCATTAGACAAACAATCCCGAGTCGAGGGGCAACTTCGAAGAGAATTACAACATCGAACAGCAATGACGGAGGAAGTCACCAGGGAACTTCAATCCAAAATAGGTGTCTATTTTTATTTTCATTCATTTCTATCTATACATACAATATTCTACGTTTTTTGTTTTGTTTTTTTTGTTTTTGGTTTAGCAAGTGTTCAGGCAGAGAATTCACGTTTAGCTGCAGAAAAAGCAAGCATTGAACATGATTTAGCATCATCTCGGTTACAAATTGATCGCGTAGAACGGGAAGGTCGTCAAGAGTCGCAACGATTGCAAACCGAATTACAAGCATTGAAACAACGTTTGGATCGTTCTGATACCGATTTACTTCATGCAAGGAGAGAGAATCTTCGTCTCAATGAAAGATTAGCAGCAGCTGAAAGAGAGGTAAAATTTTTTTTTTATACTATTGACGTAATTTATTAGAAAAATAAATTAATATAAAAATAAAAATCATTTCAAGGTAACATTAGCGAAATTGGGGAAAGAATCTGATTTGGAGGCTAAAGAGAAGTCATCAATGGGTGGTGGCGGCGACGGCGCCGGTTCTAATGATACCACTGCAGCTGACAGAGAACAAAAATTAACATCAATGATACGTGATATGGAAACCCGTCACGGTAAGAGAGCAACAAATATTAGAATTAAAATTAACATTAATACTAAAGAAATAAATACATTTTATGATTTTTCTTTTCAAATATTATATTTATCTGGCATTCTTTTAATTAATAAATGTACGATTATTTTTATTATAAACATTTCAAATTAATAAATTAATAATTTATTATATATATATATAATACAATTATTATTATATATAAAAAATAAAATTTTTTTAAAAAAATATGGAAGAAATTTGTTTTTTCCAAAAGTTTTTAAATACCATAAATAAAATATAAAACAAAAAATTGATGTTCCATTTGGGTTAAAAAACGGATTTATGTTTTTGTTTAAATTGTTTTTTGCAACTGTCTAGTGTTTCTGGTTCGTTACTGAACTTAAAAGCAGAAACCACATTCTTCAATCTTATTCTTAGATTACCTACCTAGTAGCTATTTTCTAATTGTCGTCCCTTATAAACAAACTATTCTTTTGCCTTTCTTCACCAATTCAAGCCTTTTGTCACACTCGATTTGATTTTATCACCTTAATTAGGTTATGGATTTATGATTTGAACCATTTTTATGTTTTCTCCTTTTTTTATAAGAGATAATATGTATATTTTTTATAATATCTAATTTAACAATTAATATTATTAATAACTATATTATATTAACAAAATTTAATATTCTATTAATAAATAATAAAAAAAAATTGTTGAGAACTCAATTAAAAATAATTTACTTAGACATGTTTATATCTAGGTTTAATCATCATAAATAATTTGGTTAATAAATTTAAAAAAAAAATACTCGTAATCAGTAAACCTTGAAATGTTGAAAAATCAACTTTAATTTAATCAATTAATTTTCCTAAATTTTTAAATTTAAAAATTAAAAAAATGCCAGGTAATTTATTTTTTAAAATTATTTTAATTTACTTATTTATTTATTATTATTTTATTTTTTCTTTATTTATTATTATTTGTTGTTTGATTTTGTTTCTTTAAATACCTATCTCACTCCAGCCATAATTATCATATATTTAATTTATTTTTGTTTTCTATTTAGCAATTTAGTTTATTTATTCAAAATTATTAATCTATTTGAAAAATAAATAAATTTTATATAAATAAAAAAACTAAACAAATACTTTTTCTAAAAAGATTAAAAGAAAGTGCTTCTAATAATTAATTATTTATTGAATTTTTAATACATATCTATATAAAATTTTTGTTGCTGTTGATGTTGCTTTATTTATTTTTTTATTTTTTAATCCCTTTGTTATTATTATTATTATTATTATTATTACTATTTTTATTTTAAATTAAATTAGAATTTCTAATAATTTTATTTAATATTTTTAATAATATTTTTTTATTATATTAGTAAAAAAATAATTCAAAATAAATGAAATTTAATAATTTTAATTAATAAACCAAACAAAATATATTTTTGAATTTTTTATTATTCATAAATAAATGAATTTCATAATACTTTACTCATTAGTAGTCAGAATTTCTTTTTTTAGGGTGGTCAATTAATTAATTAAATTTATATAATTTAAAAAATTCAACTTTTAAAGTAAAATTAAAAAAATATAAGAATACCTCTATATTCCTGTATTTTTGATTAATATTTATAACAAACAAACAAAAATACTAAATGCAAAAAAAAAATTTTAACTCTCTTTTCTAATATATATTAAAGAAAATTTTGAAATCATAAAAAGTTATTTATTAATCTCTGTCGCGCTACTGAATTGATAAGCTTTCACAATTCTCTTATATTGATTACCCTTCTATGGTCCATTAGTTTCATTGTAAACTTCATTTCTCTTTCCTCACCCATTAGATCAATGGACCTCCTCAATTTTATAATTCTAACTATATGGGGATACAAAAGGTTTTGTAATTTTTTATTAAATCCTCGCCATTTCATTGTGATCTCATCTTTTCCGGTTCATCAATTTTACATAGAATGTTATTTTAAAATACGATGAAACTATTCTCGTCCTCCAAAGTCAGAAACCACGTCTCACACTCATTTAATAGACAAAATAAAAGTTTACACATTTTAATTTTTACACTTTGCTAAGCAATCTCTCTGAAGTCCATAATAAGACTGATATTTTCAATTTATGAGGAAAATATCAATTTGATTACATGACTTTTCAATTCTATGTATAGTGACTGAAAAATGTTATCGCCATGGGGCGTTTATGGCGGGTAATGGCAATGGTTTTTCTCAACTGGTTGACTATCCGACAATAGAGCCCTCGTGGCGATAACATTTTTCCGTCAGTATACACTTGTGAATATCTTTATGTTTAAAATACGTGTTTTTAATTATTAAATCTTTTGCAGCCGCGAAACTCACTTTCAACCCATTATCTCCCATTTTGTTTGTTCCATGGTGGTTTTCCTTTTTTATATAACCTATATAATCGAAATACTTCCCTTTTTAATAAAATGTTATTATTATGGAATTGTTCTAACATTGATTCTAATTCATCGAATAATTAATTATCCCTACTTTGTCCTCTGTAGGTGAACACACATTAATTAAGGTAACTTGGTAATTAAATTTGATTATTATAATTAATTAAAATCGTTTCTTTTTCTTTATAATTGTTTACTAAGAAACCTTTTCATATTTTCATTCGCACTCCTCCCAGGTACTTTAACTATTATTCATATTTATTTTTTATATTTATACCATTAACATTTAATAAAACTAAAAAAAATAAAATGAAAAAATAAATAATTTCTTTTCTTCTCCTTACTCTCACTTCCCTCCTTCCTTTTTCTACCACCCTTTCCCCATTTTCTCTGATTCCCTAATTACTAGACAATTGATCAATCAAGTCATCTCTCACTCTCTTTTTCTTCTTCCATAATTTCAAAAGTCAGTAATTTATTTTGTTCCACCACAAAAATGAAAATTAAAGTTTAAAACTTTTTCTCATTTGAAATAAAACGTGATCCGAACTTGTAAAAAAGTTTTTCTTTTCTTATAACTTTGACTTTTAAATTACTTATCTTTTTCTTTGTTTTAAATTTAAAAAAAAAAGAAATTATTTTATCAATCATCCCTCATTTATATTACTTTTTGATTAGTTAGTAAAATACACAAATTTTGACTAATTTAAATAGATAATTATAAGAATAAAATGAAACCAATTTATAATTTATAATCAATGATATTCAAACATTTTATGAAAACTTTACCAATTATTCTATGTTCTGATAGAGATTTTAATTTTTATTATTTGAAAAAAGCAACGGGCATTAGAAGTTAGTTCGTTTGAGCACAGTACTTGAGAACGATTGCAGAATAAGCAATCGAAACGTTGTACAATTAATTTAATAAATAATATTTACAAATAATGTCGTCTTTAAATAAAAGTCCCTTTAATAATTAACTTATTATTAATTTTACCTTTTAATAAACAAATTTATAAATATACATATAAATTATATACAACTGTTAAATTTAATATTAATAATGTCAAAAATAAAAATAATAATAAACATAAAGAAGCCTTTCTGTTTAATTTTCTTTTTTATTATTAGCGTGTGGCTGGAGAGGAGTACAATCGGTATTTTAACTTTTATTTTCTCTTTTTCTCATTTAGCACTTTAATTTCAATGTAAATATATAATTATTCACTTTAATAAATATTTTTTTTTTCTTTGTACCGATTTGTCTCGTTTTTTTTATATCTAATTTTCGTGTTGGGATTTTTGGGATTTGTTGGGGGCTTTCAGCCCAGACGGTGTCTGAACTCGAGACAATGATCCTCTCGCAGAATGGGGTCGTCGCCAATCTCACCAACGAGTGCAAGTCTCTTACGGAACGACTTCAGGAGGCGTCCGAACGCCACAAGTAAGAATTTTTTTAAAAGAAAACCAAAACTAGACTTGGGAATCGAAAATTTGTTTTCTTTTTTTTAATCAGCCACACGCTAATAACCTATTTTTTTATTACAATTTTATTTATATTTTTTATATACAGTGGATACTAACATTTAAATAAAATTTCAAATATTGGCATACTAAATTTTAAGGCTTCAATATAAATTAATTAAAATGAATTAATTCTTTGTGAAAATAGTAAAATGCCTAAAACTAATTAATTTATTATAAATGAGAAATCGGTCATTAATTCAATTAAAATTTCATCTACTCTCTGAATAGTTTTAACTAAATTTGATATTTTCTATAATTAAACGAAAATAGGTATATAGAAATATTGGAACACTTTCTTAAATCCAATTATTATTTTTTATAATTTATAAATAATATTACCCTTTATGAATTTCAATTTCTTTTATTTCAAATTATATTATTGATTAAAACTTACAAGTTAAATTATTTTTTTTAAGATATAAATTTAATATATATATATTTTTCTTTGTTTTAATTTATTTATTTCAGATAAACCTCTAAATATTAATATTTTTTTAATTTTAAGTATTTTTTTCTTTGAATAAATATTTATTTTAATTTGTATTTTATTATAATTTCAAATCTAATTATTTAATACTAATTAAAAAATAATAAAACAAAACCTTTTTGATTTTAATATTATATAAACTTGAGGTTTAGATCGAACTGATAGCTATCATTTGAAAATATTTCAGTAAAATGTTAGATGCATTGTCCCTTTATAATTATGATTATTTCTTGTAGATATATATTTAATAACATTTAATATATTAGACGAACTTAACCGGAGATATTTCTCTTTTTGCAATTGGTTCCTAAATTTTCCTTGTCTATTTTAATCTCGATTTGTTTCTTCTTTTAACTATCTCGCCAGAGATAACATTGAGATCACGAAAATTTTCGATGTCGAGATTTTGATGGTTTTATACGTTTTGAAGGTCCCTGAGTCATTTTCACTAAGGTTGAGAAAAATTTCTCTCTCTCTCTCTCTCTGTGCGTGTGTATGTAGACTAGATTACGCAAAAACTGTTTAATGAAATTTGGTACACGGGCATTATTCAAAATTCGTAGTTTTCTATCAACTTTTGAGAAATGTAGCTTAACCGGAAGAGGGTCATTACCTACCACGTTTTGATTTTTTTCTCCTCTAAAATGATATGTTTGATAATTTTTCACATGATTAAAAATTGAATAAAACTGCTATCTATAGAATTTCAACTTGATTAAATGGCTGAAAGTACCGGAATTAATTTTTAAATTTTTTTAACACGCTGACTGCCACTCACGCGCCAGCAAGTGGCGTGGTGTCATCAACAAAGAACCAAACACGCGCTGGGGTGTAATAAATATTATTTATTAATTTTAATTTATAATGTAATTAATTAAATTTAATTTAAATTTAATATATGTTCATTAATACAATTCATATTTGCGAGATAGTCGAGTGGAGACACTCCAGATTTTTTGACGGGGCTTCAGGATTTCAATTTATTAAAATATTTTGAAATAAAATTTTTTCTAATTTCTTTTTTCTATTTAAATAACTTAGACTGAAACTAAGTCCTTATTTAAAATGATTTATATATTCTCTTCTAAACATAGCATAGATATAAATTTATTAAAATCGAAAAATCATTTGACGTTGGAGGGAAGAAACAATAATATAAAATAAACCATATTATTTTTATTAGTTTTTCAATTTATTTAATTAAATAATTTTTATTATTTTTTTTATATATTTCGTGATAATATTCATTACTCAATATGCCTATAGAACAATTTATAAACATTAATATTCTTTTTCATTGGTATTATAATTTCAAGTATAATAATTTTTTATATTATTTTTCAACGAATGCTCATATTTGTATCTGGCTGTGCCTGTCGTGTGATACTCTGTTTTTTCTCCTTCTCTCTCTCTCTCTCTCTCTCTCTGTTTTATTTGGTGATGTCCCAAACGAATAGAATGATCAATCGATTTCAATAGTAACTTTTATTAGATTGCCTGGTTGGCTAGGAAGATAGATGATGATGATGATGGTGAACACGCAACCAAACCATTTAACAACCCTTCAATCCAACTACATCCCCTATTTAGACAAAAAAAATCTGATAGCGTGGCTTCTCACATTTCTTTTTTCTTTTTTTTATTTCAAAAGTACTCTCTATTATCTCTTTGTGATTTGCAGCTGTCGTCACTAAACTTTTCAATTTCATTTGAACATTAAAAAAAACAATACCTCCCTTACTATCGTCCATCGGTAAAAAAGTTGAAACATTATCAACAACAACAAACAACTAACAATTTGAATAAAATTAAAATAATTAAATTTTATAATTTAAAATCTGCAAATGATTAAATAAATTTTGGATATTAATTAAAATTACAAGGGCAGGCCAATAAGTCCGTGACTTTTTGAATTAAACCCAGGTTTTTTGGTAGAAAATGATTTTATTTTTCAACAGTCTCCTTTGAGCTCTATACACTTCCTCCAATGTTTCTCCAATTTTTTTTATCCCCTCAAAAAATAAGATTTGTCGAGAACACCAAAATAGGTATTTGTTTGTGAGATGATTTCATCGTTGGAGTCAAATCTCTTTCGGCCGAGCCATTTCTTCAGGTTTGGAAACAAGAAATAGTGACTCGGGGTTAAATCCGGAGAATAGGGCGGATGCGTGAGCAATTCGTATCCCAATTCATGGATTTTCATGCAATTTCACTTTTTTCATTTTCTTCTCAAATCAAGAGGTAATCTCGTCAAACAAAAATTAAAGGACCCAGTTGGTTCAAATTTCGACAGCTGATAGTTGCTTGCTAACAGAAGCAGTGTTATTATTTCATTTAAGAGACAGGAAATTCCAAAAATCACGGACTTATTGACCCGCCCACGAAAGATAAAAAAATATATCTTTTGATTTTTTTTGGTTTTTTATTATTATTTGCTTTATTATTTCTTTCTTTTACAGATTTATTAAGTAAAAGATTCACAGCAATTATTGCACAATTGTATGATAACATTTGTCGGGGTCCTGGAAAATAAATCATACATAAAGAGAGAGAGATTTAAATAAATCAATAGAAATTAATAATTTCGTATTATTCTTATTTTAGAAGTAAAGAATAAAAAAATTCGATTATTTGAAAAAATATTATACTATCGTTTTAAATACATTTTTTATTTACTATTTACATATTTATTCTATTTTTTTTATTCTGGAAGATGGGTCCAATAATTTTTGTTTTTAATTTTTCTCTTATTTAATTATTTTCCCTCTTTATTTGTTTATTTAATCGTTTTAAATCTTTTTAATATTATATCATTTAATTTTTGTTATTATTTTGAATTATTTATTTATTTTCATTGAATTAATTTTTTTAAAATGAATTGTAATGTAAATTAATTAATCACAATGAGGGGTTAATGTTTTAGAATGGTGATACAGTGTTGATCACTTAGTAATAATAATATATTTATAATTCCAAACAAAGTAATCGAATATTGTTGATATAGTTAAGAATTCCCGTGTATAATCAGTAGTGCCTTAGAGATTTGATCAATAATTATATAATTTTTAAATTAAATTAAAAAATTTAAATATCAAATAATTTAAAAAAATTCTTCCAATTGAATTAAGTTTCGGGTTTTTTTTTTGGTTATCATTTGTTAAAAATGATAGAGTAAATAATATATTAGAGAGAATAAAAATAAAAGTGAAAGCTTTTAAGGATGTATTGGGAGGGGAATGAATGAAGTGGATGATGTCCTCTTGTGCAGAGGATAACACTTCTTCCGGTGAGCCGTTAGCAGCAGCCTCCTCGTCTCTAATCAAAAGAACACCTAAACGTGTTACAGTCGACGTGAATGTTAAACTCACGGGCAAGGTTAGTAATGATTCTATTTTATATATTTATCTATAATTTAGATGTTTGCTGATTTTGAAATAAAAGACGCCTCAAATGATATCCTTATGATGATAAGGGCGTAAGCAAAGTTAATATACAAAATGAAAGAAATTGATGAAAGACAAAATTCAAGTTTTTTGATAATTCACAAATCAAAATTCAATTATTTGCTTTTCTATTTGAAGTCTAAATGAATGATTGTTAATTGATATAATCATAACATAAATTTTATTTTTTAATATTAAAAATTAGGAGGGGTGGTGGGAAGTTAGTGAAAGTGGTAGCTATGTATGTCCGGTCTAAACTGCTAGTTTCTTATATTTTTTAATCGTTATAATTATAGCCAGAAAGAGTATCAACCAACAATAAAAAAAATCAAAAAGGTTTTTTCAAAGTTATTTAATTTTTTGTTTTATATATTTTTATTTTATTTTTCTTTGTATTAATTTGTATTAATTTAAATGAATGTTGATTAAAAATAAAAAAAAAATAATAAAATAATTTTCAGACGAGAAAAGGTTAAAATGCGTGAGGAAAGCAGCGAATTAATGTCGAAACTTGAACAAGTTTGGCTCCGATTTAAAGAACTACAAAAACATTGTACATTTTTAAATTCCTATTTGAATTCAATTGCTAAGGTTTGATAATCTTCATTTTTTTTTATAACAACATTATTAATTTGTTTTGTGTGTGTGTGTTTGTGTGTTTCCTCTCACCCCGTCCCCTTTCATTTACCCATCCATCCCTTTCTTTTAATTTTATTTTCCAGGGAAGAAATGGCTGGACTCCAAAATAACTTAGACTATTTAAATAGTAAAATTGATGCCTCCTTAGAGGTTGATTGGAAAGGTAAAACAAATATTCTAGATTTTGACTTATTGCATATTTAGCTGCCATGCTCATTTTAAAGCGGTCAACGAATAAAAACAAATAAATAAAATAATTGGTAAAATAAATAAATATTATTTTAAAAAGATAATGCACAATTTAGCTTTTCTAAAATGATTTAGTAAGCACAAATTTAATTAATGTTTCAAATTTATACTCTCTAACTAGAAATATTTAATAAATAATTAAATAAATAAATAAAATGTAGATTTTTATATAGGGATTATTTTTATTTTTATTCACGTTTATAACTGCCTATACATATATATATATATATATATATATATATTTTATTATCAGATTTATCAGGGATATAATCACGTATTTTTGTGAGATTGTTTTCTCGACGTTTCGGCACCCATTTTGGCGCCATTTTCAAGAGATTATCTAGGTGGGAATATTTTTGGGATTCTGGGTCTTAGTTTGTGTGACCAAGGGTTAATATCGGGATTTTGGGTTGATAGGTTGGGTGGTTTTGTACTCACTGCGTTGCTGTAGAGCTCCGAAGAATCCTGGGCAATCCTGAGACCGGCACACGTCCGCACTGGACAACAGCCCGAGGGCAACTGTTGTCCACTCCCACCTAAATAATCTCTTGAAACGTCGAGAAAACAATCTCACAAAAATACGTGATTATATCCCTGATAAATCTGATAATAATAATAACAATAACATTCACGGAAACCTAAACCAATATATATATATATATATATATATATATATATATATATATATATACTTATAAGCCTTGCATGATATCTTTTACTATATACCTGTTCATATAAAAAATAATGATTTGTTAATTAAAATTTAAAATTTATATATATATTTGTATGACATGGAGTCAAATATAGTTTTGCAATTGTCAATCTAGAATAATGAAAGAAAGGCTAGACTCCAAAATGAGATCGGACCGATTAAATTAAATATGAATTTACTCTATGAAGCAAAAATATCAATGAAAAAAGGCATGGGACTGAGCAACTTTTAAAGAAAAGTGGCAACATCTATAACCTCTAAATCAGTGTTTCCCAACCTTTATGCCATGCGCCACCTAAATCATTCTAAAATTCTTATGCCCTCCCCCCTATGTAAATTATACATAATTTTTAATATTAAAAAATTGAATTGTTCAATTAATAAACTTAAATGATAGATTTTAGGATGAAATCACTAGAAAATTGTTAACGAAACACAGTTAAGTAAATTTTCTAAACATATAATGAAAAACTTAAAATTAGAAATAATTTTAATAAAGATTTTTCTATAATAATTTAATATTTTAATTTAGTAGATCCTTGCGCATGATGCTTGCCTCACAGAGATTTTATGTTAGGTTCAAATTTAGTTAACTTCGGTCTCAAGTCTCCTTTCTTATTTTTAACTAGTAAATTATTTACATCAGATATTTAAATGGCCCAGAGCAAAAGGGTTAAACTCGTATCAAGTCCATTTTCGAAGTGCCCCCCTTTACTATCAAATTTCCCTCCTGTGCGGCGTGGGCCCCACGTTGGGAAACACGGCTCTAAATATTCCTTACACCGAAATGCGCATAAGGAATGTCTGAAGACAATTAAATCGAATTTTGTTTGTGTTTTGTATTTTTTATTTTTATCAAAATACAATTTTCATTTTCAAAAAAAAAGTTTTTTATTATTTTAAACCTATTTTTTTATAAATCGGACTTTCAGCTTTAACGGACAACTCGGCCCCCAATTAGTCCGTTATTTCGAGGTTTTACTGTAATAATAAAATTTTTTTTTGAAATAAACAAATTAAAAATATATTAACGAATAATACAATATAATAAAAATAAATTTTGGAGCAGCCATTTCTTACCACTGTTAAATAATTAACTAATGTTTTTTCTATTAATAATTTCTACTATTTTTAAACTGGAGTTTAATTCAATATCTAATATTGGTTTTTTATTAGTTGTTAATTTTATCAATAAATCAATTGCGACATTGAATTTCACATATAGTTAAAAAATTCATCTATTGTTTACCTTTCAGCATTTGCAACTCTTTTAAAACAAATTATTAATCACAAAAAAATTGTAACACATAAAGATTTATTTAATTTTATTTTATCAAATTGAAAACCAAACTTAAATAATAAACCAACTGAACAGCTTTAGTAACTGTTTTTCACAACAACTCCTCATTTAAGTAGGAAAAATTCTGAAGATGAGAGTTTAATCACTAAAAAAAAACTCAAGCATATAAAAAAATTAATTTGATACTAACTAAAACGAGTATTTAAAAATTTAGAATTAACCTTTTTTTTAAGTTTAGTTTTCAATTTATTTAATTTTTTATTTATTATTTTTTTTTTTTATTATAAATGATTATAATAATTATTATAATACAATTTTAATAAATAATGTTTGTTTTCATTTTTATAGACGGGAGACAGCAACAACAGCAACCACAATTCACTGAGCCTTCATTACAACAACAACAGCAGCAGCAGCAGCAGCAAGACCAACAACAACGACATCAACAACAAGAGCAGATCCCAACCGACTACCCCAGATCATCAGCCGACAATTACCCTCAACAGTCGGATGCCGATCTCGCCGCGTATGATCCTACCCAGCCTGAACATCAACAACCCGAAGAGTATGGAGGTCAAGAAGGACAGTATGATTATGAACAACAACAGTATGATGAACAAGGAAATCCCATCTATGGCCAGTATGACCAGTCTTACACCTACAACAACGACGACAACAATGCACAACATTTGGTCAACCCAAACAACGATGAAACCAATACCACCGAACCAATTAACCAATTGGACTCAAGTGAGCAACAACATTCGGACAACCAACAGTAATATTCCTTTAAAAGTGCCTCCAAAACTGAGTGTTAAATGGCAATTGGAACAGCCACTATCTTTAGTTGATCTTAATTCATCTACACCACCAAAATTAACATTGGAGGATCTCGCAACAGATTAAATCAATATCACTCCCTCTGTCTCTCTTGAAATCTATTATTAATAGATTGCACCTCACACACCTAAACTAAACTCACGCTCATAATCATAGATATATACCTACGTAACATTTAGTAAAAAAAAAAAGAAATTATAATATATTTCTTATTCGTAATTATAAATCTCATTCAAATTTTAATTATTCTCTTGAGTTCCTATTTATTGATTATACAATTTACTTAATATTTTCCTATTGGGTTATTCCACCCACGACTCTCATTCCACTTTCTATCCTAAAACAATTTTTATACGAGGGCAGGTCAATGAGTCCGTGATTTTTTGAATGAAACACAGGTTTTTGGATAAAAAATTATTTTATTTTTCAACGTAGTCTCCTTTGTACTCTATACAATTCGTCCAACGTTTCTCTAAATTTTTTATCCCTTCCAAAAATTAAGATTTGTCGAGGACATCAAAAGTGATTTGTTTGTGATATGCAGTGGTGTACCTAGAACTTTTGCCGCCCGGGGCGATCTCCAGTTTGCCGCCCTTTCTATTATAAGTCAATCAAATAGTGGTTTTTATAAATTAATACACATAAATAAATTATTAAGTTATTTAATCAATATTAATTAATACACAGAGTAAATTTTTTTACACATATTTGTATGCACTCGTAAACATATATTTATATAATATTTACTCTTCTAGCTTTCATACTAGAAAAATCGTGTATAATGCTCTCAAAATTTATATTATTTGTAATTTCTTGTTCTATTGACAATATTGCAAGATTTTGTAGTCTTAATTGACTCATTGTAGAACGAAGATAATTTTGCCGAACAAAATCTTAAAGATGCGTTTACGAATTCAACGAATTTTAATGAATACAATAAAATAAAATTATTATCCTGTTCTTGGAATTAGAATTCAAAATTTAAAATGCATTTATATACACCGAGGAATAATATTCAAAATCATATAGTTGATCATAATTTATTTAAATCAAATAGTAAACTTATAATAATCATATTAATCATTTATTATTCAAGAAAGAAAAAAAATAAATATGAAATGAATAAGTTGCTTTTTACAACTATAACTAAATATAAAAAATGCCGCCCCAAGATAAGTGCCGCCCGGTGCGGACCACACCCACTGCCCTCCCTTAGGTACGCCACTGGTGATATGATTTCATCATTGGAGTTAAATCTTATCGAAATTGACTTTTTTCCATTTTCTTCTCAAATATCAATTTGCTGCTATTAAAACAAAAACTAAATGATCCAGCTGGTTCAAATTTCGACAGTAGTATAATTGCATACTGACATGGTAGTGCTGCCATTTCATTTAAGAGACGGGATATTCAAAAAGTCACAGACTTATTGAGTTGCCCTCGTAAGATAAAAAATATATCTTTTGAATTTTTTTTTATTTAATTTAATAATTTTCAAGAGGCCTATAATTTATAAATATACATATACATAAATTTTGATATTTATTTAATTAATATATATTTTAAATAATTGAAAATCGAATTGTTTTAATTTCATAATATTTACATAATTTGTTTTATTTTAATGAAATTTTTTATTGAACAGATATTATAATACATTCACTATAACCGAAACTTTTTTATATGTCCATTTTGTTATTATTCCAAAAATTGTGTGATTTATATAAAAATTGGACCATTTTGTTTTAAGTTCAACTTTACTTTTATCTTAATCATTTTAATAAATTCACAATCATTTTCATCAATCCCCAATCCCGACCCATTATCATTCTACACAAATGATCTTAGCTATAAAATTCTTTCTCTTATCAATCTTTCTTATTTATTGAAATGTAAAATAAAAAAAATGTCATTGCCAATTATATTATTATATTATTTGTATTATTTTGTAAAAAAAAATATTATCTAAGTATATTGTATTTTATATTATTTTATTAAATTTATTATAAATAGAAAAAATAATCGAAGTATATATTTTCATTTTCTTGACCTAATAAACTGTTAGTCAAAATCTATAATCAATATCATATATCCATTTATCCTTCTCTAAATAATATCAATATTAATTTATATTTCCTGTTGTCAATTTCATGATAAAACTTATTTAATTAACTGTTTTTTTTATTCCATCTCCGTTTAATTAATCTACTACTCATTAATCAATTTTGAATAAAAATACTGCTTTTTTAAAATATAAAAAATTACTTTTAATGAATAATTTAATTGAATATCCTGTTAAACATATTTCCTTGAAAATGAAATCCCAAGAAAAAAATGATTATACAAATATAATATAAATAGGAATTTATATATTAATTATTCAATAGTAACCATAGATTTATTAATGTAAATAGATTTTTATAAATTATCAAAGTTATACTCGTTATTTTGGCTTTGAATTTATATTATCTATAAATATATATATATTTATATAGTATAAATATATATTAAATTATTTATACTCCTATATATTTATATATAAGAACTAAACAAAAATGCTAAGAAAACGTTTCACCGTGATTGGTGGTCGTATGTCTTTTTTGAATGTTGATTATTCAGTTGTTACTAATACTGAAGAATTATATGATTATACGGATATCGAATTATTAGAAGCTGTAGAGAACATTCGATTTGCTAATAAACAGATTGAATCAGAATCTCAAGTATTTTTAAGATATTTAACTAAAATGGAACCAAGTCTTTTAAGTGGGGTTGATTCGGATCCTGCTATAAGTAGTTATTTAAAAAAGACTTGTAAACAAACAGGTTATTATAATTTAAATATTTTAAATTTAATATTCCCAACACAGACACACACACAGAGTAGTATTTTTATTCTTTGCTAGTTAGTCTACTTATAAAGTTAGTTTACTTGCCTATGGTTATAATATTTTAAATTGAAAATGCGAATCAAGACAAAATTTTAAACAAATTATATATACAATTAATTATGTGCTGTAAAAGTGATTACAACCTCATTTTATTTCGTTTAATAATATTCTTACCCCTCACTGGGTACGGCCATCTAATCACACACACACACACACACCAAATGCTGAAAAATAAATTTTTGGGAATTTTTTGAAGATATTTAAATGTTTGATTTCATTAATTTTTATCATCAGACACATAACTTTTTTATATCTAACAATATTTATAATCTCTGATTGATAAAAGGACAGATAGCTCTCGCCTAGACCAATGGTCGGAAACCTTGGTCATCATTTAGTAATTTTAAGAGACACCCAAAAGTTTTGAAAACAATATTTTAAATAGAGGTAAAAAATAAAATAGAACATGGAATAATTTAAAAACGAAAATTCATAAAATATAACGATATTTTTTGAAAAGAATCTTATCAGGATTAGAGTTACAGGTTTACTTGAACCAAACACATTAGTTTAGCGTAAAAACAAATGGTGCATGTTAATAAATAAAAATAGGTAATTTCTAAAAATATACTTTACCATGAAAACAAAAATACAATTCTAAGAAATAACTACATATTTCAAAATGGGTATACTGAGAAATACGGAAGTGACAAACATGATACATTTATACTTGATGCACAGAAAAAAAATACTATCAGAAATGTGATATTTTACATAAAAACATAAAAATAAATTTTTAATTTGACATTTAAAATGATTAATTATTATTATTATTAAATGATTTTTCAAAGAAATAATTTACTAAAAGCCTATTTGGAAATTCAAAACTTCTTCAAAAAATGGAAATTTAGTTAATTTAACCTGCCAAAATGGTTACCGATAGG
The DNA here is from genome assembly GCA_963082975.1 of Labia minor. Classification (NCBI taxonomy): domain Eukaryota; kingdom Metazoa; phylum Arthropoda; class Insecta; order Dermaptera; family Spongiphoridae; genus Labia; species Labia minor. The sequence continues at coordinate 33,010,181 of OY720346.1, forward strand.
TGTATTTTAGTATATCAACTGTTCTTAGCATTTACCTTGATTTTCTTGGCCGTATAGAAGATACATATATTAAATAATTAAATGTTATACATTCAACTATTTATTTATATTTATATTTCAATCTCATTAAAATTTGCATAATTATTTTCTTCTTAGGATTTAATTTTCCAATTATATATGTTTAAGTGAATATTAAATTAAATTATTCATTAAAAGTAAATTTTTCATATTTCATAAATTTTAAAATATTTTTTTTTTTCACACAAAAGTGATTAATAAATAAAATTAAAAATAAAAATAAATAATTTTACTATAAAATATATAATATATTTATAAAATAAAATAAAAAATTCAATTATCTTTTCCTAAATCAAATATATAAGAAATGATTATTTGAAGTTTTTAATTAATTAAAATTATATATCATCTAATATTTTAATAATTTTTTTTTTATTTCCTCTATAACATGAAGGATATTAAAAATGAAAATATATTATTCTAGTATGAATGAAATTTTTCGAATTGATTTCTATTTTAATAAAATTTCAAATTTAATAATTTTTATTTCAAGGTGATGACAACCAGGAAGATGAAACTAGTGATACATCTAAAACATCTCTAGGTGGAAAAATTCGCTCAACAATGGGATTAAAACTTTTACAAACACAATCAATAAGAAATTTAGGATCTCGTGCATCGTTATTAGCAATGGACCGTGGGCCCAAAATTAATATTAATATAAAATCAGACATGGTTGATAAAGAAATGGATATATTACTTGAAGAGATTGAAAATTTAAAAGCAAAAACTACATGTGTATTGGATTCATTACGTTACAGTACAGAAGAATCATTACATATGTTAAAAGATATTATGGATTCAAGGAAATTATTAGAATATGATGTCTGTATAAAGGGCGCTAATCCTGTTTCAGGTAAAATTCCACCAGAGAAATGGTTACGTTATATGTTTAACTGGACTCATCATACAGATTCCCGTATCAATAAATTACGTTTAAAAAATGTCACTTCAAGAGAATATCTAGCGCGTGCGAATAAGAATATATTAGAAAAACAAGAATTAGTTAAATCTCTTACGCCAATTGATTTCGAACAATTGAAAATTAAAAATAGAATATTGAAGAAGACATATGAGACAAAAACTGTACATGTATATAATTTAAAAAGATCATCAGGAAAAACAAATTTACAATTAACATATCATAAAAATAGCATGCATGGTCAAATGAAAGAATTAACGCTTTTAAAAGAATTAATCGAAAAAAGAAAGAAAAAAATAGCAGACTTGAATAAAAAAAAATTATGTACTGAAGATGAAGTGAAACAAGCGAAACAAGAATATATTGATTTAAAATTAACAACAGCTAAATATGAAGTGAGTAGTATAAGAAATTATGCAGAAATGAAAAAAATGTTATTTGAAATGAAACAGAATTTAAAGAAATGGAATACACAATCGGAAGTGCAAAAAATTGCATTGAAAACATGCCTTGGAACATTGAAACGTTTAACAAAAACAGTATTAAAGAATAAATAATATAATAATATGATAACAACAATAACACCATTAATAACACCTTGAAAATACAGGATATAGATAATATTTATGAAAGAAAATTAAAAAAAAATATTTAATAATGATGAGACACAAACTGGTCATGTATTTAATTTACAAAGATAAACAGGAAAAATAAATTAATAAAAAATAAATTATATCATTATTTTTAATAAAATTTAGTTTAATAGATAAAGAGAGGGAAGTGGACGAGAGGGGGAAAGAGAAAAATTTTAAAATGAGTCATTTATTAATCCAAGGATTATTAAAATAAATAAATAAATTTACTAAATTAAATTTGGATTAAGTTAATTATTTAATTAATAATTATATAATTATTTCCAAATTTGAACGATTTACAAATTCTTAAAAAAATTTCCAAAAAAACCAAATATATGCATATGAAGGTATATGTATATTAGTGTATAAAGAAGGTTAAATTCATTAGAAATTAAGCCAAGATAAGCTTAATAATAAAAAATTGGGTTAGTAGGTCTTACCTCATCCTGCCTACAGTCCCGACCTGATTTATTACCTGTTTGGACCACTCAAGGACGCCCTTTGTGGAAAAAGATTTGCTAAGAATAAGGAAGTTAAGGAAGCGGAGCAAAAGTGACTTCGGGGTATATCGAAAGAATTCTTCGCCAAGGAAATTAAAAAGCTGTAAGAAAGATGGGACAAGTGCATTACGGTGGAGGGGGGGGGGGGTGATTATTTTGAAAAATATCCTGAATTTTGTAAGAATAGAATAAAACATTTTTGAGCTATAGCCATTTGTCTCTACTTATGGGATGACTCTCGTAGTTTAGCAAAAAATTTCTGGATTAATCTTTCAAAGATTATAAATGGGAAGATGTGCTTTTTGGTATCAACAATTTCTAGGTTGAGTGATTTTAATTTAATTTAATAATGCTTTTCATTTTTAACACTAGATTTACCAATGATCGACATACTCCTATTTCTACAGCTAGTCAAAATGAATTTTGTTTATCTTAAGGCTTTTTAGGAGATTCATAAAAATTAAAAGATTTATAATAGTAATGATACCATTAATTTATTTGAGTAAATATATTTAGCTTTTATTTTATTTAATAAAAAAAAAAATCTATAAAATTATTTCTACTCGGTCGATGAAAATAAGCTAGAGCCCCATTATTTTCAAAAATAGGGAAATTTTTGTTTTTAGCTTTACACTAAAATATAATATAGCAATAAATTGTTTCTTTTGTGTGTGTTCATTTTTGTCTCAAAATTCGACTAACTTCTAATTTCTTGCAGATTTTTACATCTTGTAAATTTATATCTTCCATAATCATAATCCAATATATTCACAGAGTTAATTAAAGGAGTAATATTTTATATTTTTATTTATTGAAATATTCTTTAAAAATATCGGAATTGTATTTTATTACAATGTAGGTTGTTGGAAATATAAATAGAAAATTAGTTTTAACGCTTATATTATCATTTTTGTAATTTTTTATTTGCGATTACTATTTAGTTATTGAACCAGTCCAAATGTCTGGTGACAGTATAAATATGTATAAAATAGTATTTTGTAATTTAAAAAAATGAAAACCATTATATTTATTACTCATCAATATTTTAAAGTCATATTAATTTTAATAGCCAAAAAATATTTGAAATATAAAAGTAGTAAGGAAAATATTAAAATCATCATAAAAGTCTTTTGACTTAAATCTTGTGTTAATTAATAATAAATGTTCTTTTTTAATCTTTACCTATGTTAACATCATCATATTGGAGGCTTAGTATGGGTTGGGTTATGAAAAAAATGGGTTTTAAAATTAATAAATTTGATGTTTAATTTAATTTGATAGCACTCTGGAAATTATAAATAGAATATATAATATAGTTTGGTGAATCCAGTGAAGGTTGATAAGGGAAAAGGTAAAGTTGAAATCATTCAGAATAAAAATCAAATATTAAATTAAGATAAAATTAATATTTAATAACTAAAGAATTTAACATAATTATAATGGGTATCGTTAGACATTAGAAAAAGGGAATTAATTATAAAGTAAAGGTATGTATTTGATATTACAAATTAAATCAGATTTAGTATTTAATTAACAATTGCATATGGGTCGACCACTTAGCTGTTATGAATAATATAGATAGTTCGGTGCACATAGAGATTCACGTGAGGATTCTTCGGGTTATTTCTTCCAGATATCTAATGATCTATCTTCTATGAGCTTGCAACTCCTTCGTTGACCTGAGGGATTATCCTGGTACTATCTCACTTAGGGGTCTCTCCTTCCGATCTATGCCGAAAAATGACTTAATACCTTCCGTCCATCCAGGGAAAAACTCTTCCCCCCTCCGAAGTAGTCTTTGTCTACCTTTTCAATAACGAACCCCTATCTTGCACATATGTGCCAATATAAAGAAACATATAATTTATTATTATTTAAAAGTTTAATTCATGACAATAGTTTCTCTTCTTCAATCGAGAACCTTTCTTTACATTGTCCACATGCCTTCGTCCTAAAACGTGAGTATGTCACTATTTGTATACATGTTTATTTATAGCATTATAATGCTATAATCCCTATTAAAGGTCATATATTACAATATATTACACTGAAAAATAATAAAAGATTAATTTCTTAACTCTTAATCTATTTGTCAGTTTATTTGTTTAATAAAATTATTATTATTATACAAAAAAATTTGACTTGATGATTCATAAAAAAATTAATAAAACTAAATGCGGCCAACTTCCTCTTCGTCTAATTTCTTTTCTCGATTATTATTCTGGATTTCCAAATTTATATATATATATATTGTAATGATATTTTGGGGCAGTAAGGTATAATAGTAAATAAGAGAAAATTTTATAAAATCATAATATTGAACATTTTATTTTAAATCGTATGTGTGTAATGGTATATAACAAAAGGGTTTGAAGGACTAAAGTAGGGTGTAAAATGGTCTCAACAAGGGTGTAATTGGTAGCACTTTGGAAGAGGGAATCCAACTTCAGGGTGTTTATCTTTCTGGAAGGGTGGAGAAATGTTTTAAGCGATGTGAGGAGAACAGATGAACTGGTGGTGAAAGCGCTTGGACAGGTGGTCCCGTAGAGACAGCGCTGGACCGTGATATTGCGATTCGGTCCAATTATCGATGTCCTCAGCCCATGCTTTTGGACTCCGTCAGGACCCCTCGTCGACCGCTAAGGCGCGCTCCTCCGACTCCCTTCGAACTCTCTCCCTGGACTCCTCGTTGGCGACTGCCTGTCGACAGCTCTCAACCGCTTGGCTCAGGCCTGGTTTTCCCCTTCTTCTACATTTCTCCTCGCAAGGCACCCAATGAAATTTACGATTTGGATGCAAATCAGGGAGGGTTTCGATTTCGGGGAACGTTTTTATTTGACCCGGCTTAAGGGATTTCTGATAACACTCCATTTTTACACAAAATTCCTATTAAAATAGCTTTTTCTTAACAAAAACTATTCCAAAATCGTTTCTCAAGGAATTTTATATAAATAGAATTTTCACAAGAACCACTATGATTAAAATTTCATTACAATATATATACAGTCCGTATAGACGTGTATAGCTTGAACAGTTTTTGATAAAATTTGGTATATTGCATCAGTAGCATGAATTCATCAACTTTTGGTTTACAAAGTATTAATTTTATATTAATTGTTGGAAATTTTTCACATAAAATATAGTAGTGATAAATAATTGAGTAATTAAACCAGTGGCGCAACCTGGATTTGATCCTGGGGGGGTTGACTAGCCGCTCCACCTTCCTATGTAAATATGTAAAAAAAGTTTTGTAAATGAAACACTGATTTTACAAAATCTGGCAAAAAAATTTAATTTTGTATTTTATTTACTCGTATTCACAGTTTTAGAAAGAAAATATTTTTTTCCAGCTATAAGTAAATCATTTTAGCTTTCCTCATGAAATAAAGATAGCTTATACGATGATCGGAAAATTTTGAAAATTTTTGCTCCGAGATTCTTCGAGATTTCCACTTTTCTGAATCCAAAACTGCAAAAAAAAAATTTTGAACCGGCTCGTTAACGAGATTACGTCTAAACAAAATGAGATATTGTCTTGAAATTTGATATTTAGATGGTTTTTTTTTTTGGGAATGATGTGGGCGGGGTTTGGATTGTTTTTGGACAAGATCGGACCATAAGTAAGGGTAGTTTAAAGAGGTGTGAAAGCACATTTTATTGATTTTCTCAATAATTTTCTCAATATTTTATGAGAATTATCATACTCGTATTAAATTTATAGGGAATCGAATTTACTAAAAGTTTCATTATATTCATTTTTACCTAAACTTAATAATAAAGGAGTTATTTATAAAAAAAAACTACTTTAAGATTTCGAAAGCTTTTCGTCCGCCCGTAGTGGCAGGATATTTTGAAAGAAATCATGTAAAAATCCCTAAGAAAAAATTCCTAAATGCAAATATCCCTAAAAGAATAAATCTCTAAATAAAAAATTTCCCTAATTTTTTTTTTTATTTATTTAATAATGAATAGCCGAAGAGACTTGAATGAGGTAGTTATACATCATGCTTGGTGTCATCACATCTGTTCCATCTGGTTTTTTGGCGTCCAATTTTTCATGGTTTGCCTTCATTATGGTCAGAATCTTATCATGCGAGTCGCTGAATCGTTTCCTTGGTGGATCAGGCTTCTTACTACGAACATCACGACAGATTTCCAAAGAGATAAGGTTATGCTCAATATGGATTTGCTTAATCAGGCCCCTTACTGATGTCTTATAACCTCCTAAGAGTGAATGAAGAGCATTGTTGTAACCTTCCAATAAAAAATACATACAAATATATAATGTTGTTTTTAATTATTTTTAGATCGTCGGTCTGTTCAGAGTCTGGCCTCAGCTCATTTTTTTTGTTACACTGTCATTACCTGCAAAACTACTTAAATTCTACATTTTGTAGATTATTATAATTATTAATTAAAAAAATATTTTCTTGTTTTGGAATAATAATACACAAATAAAATTGATTTAATAAAGGAAACGGGTTATAGATAAGATTTCTTTATATATATATAATTGAATTATAAATCAAATAAATAAATAAATATATATATATATATATATAAAAATTCAATACGGATAATATTGTATTTTATTCGATCAATCACATATTTATTATTACTTTATAATGATTATTATAGTTATAACAATTATTAACTTAATAATATTACAATTATATTTTTATTCTACGATATGCTATTTTTCGATTCGTTCCTCTCTATAACTTTATTCTATTTATTGAAAAAGAAATTCATACAAATATTATATTGAGAAAAATACTTTAAACAATACAAAAATAATAATAATAATAATGAGAGGGGGACACTAACATTTTAATATTCGTGTATTTTCTTTATAAAAAATACAAAAAAAGAAAAAAAAAAAATTAATATTATTTTTGTATATATATATATATATATATATATATAGCGATATATCACAGGTATTCCTCGAATTACGAATATATACTCATCTCACAATAACATTTAATAGTATAATAAATATAGAAATAATAATTTTAAATTATGACAACCATCCATTCAAACTTACATACATACTGTGAAATCAAATAAATTAATTTCAATGTTTGTTGACTCATAATATTAATTATATGTATAATTAAATTAAAAAAAATTATAAACAATTAACAAAACAATAGGATTAAATAATATTAAAAATGTCGTAAGTCGAGAATTACCTGCATTTACAACAATATCTTTATATAGATTATATATATATTAGATATTATACAAAGAAATATATAATATTCAATCGCAAAGCTATTATATATATATATAAATTATTTATAAATGTACTATATATATAATACAAAATTATTTATCGCAATATTTAGTATATACGTAAATCTTATAAATGAATTAATAATAATGTGTAACTTTTTTTATCATTGAATGATATAGGTATATGAAAATTATATAATAATAATAATAATAATAATATGGGTATAAAACTTAAAGCTTTTTTTACACATTATATAAAAATGACGTCATGATGTTTATTATATATAATAGCCATTATATATATATATATATAAAAAATGGAAAGAGAATACTAATAACATATATATATATATAAATAAAGTAAAATGATCTAATTTACAAATGAAAATTTGATATATTTGAATTTTTAAGATCAAAAAGAGTTATATCTATATATAGATATATATTATAGCTGAAATATTAGTCTTGTTTGGTCATCTGTGAACATATGAGATTAATCTCTTTTTGGTTCAATCCCATTTGTATATAGATATATAGTTAAGATATGAACAAGCGAACTATTTTTTACTAATGATTTTTTTGTTTTGATATTATAATTATAAGAAAAAATTTAGGTAATTGCAGTTTAAGAGTAACAAGGAACAACAACAACAAAATCAAATAATCCAAATGTAAAGAAATAAATTAACAAATATATTTAAAAATATGATAGGTGTATATTTTTTCTGTTTCCTCTTAAAACAATTGCACTTTTAGATGTTGGCAATTAAAAAAATATCAATATAATTATTAAATAGTTACGATTTTATATATTTTTAAAGTAATAAATTTAATTTATAATATCAATTTTTTTTTTGGGAACCCCACAACATGACTAGGTAGGTTCAAGAGAATGTTTTATTTCTTTATTGTAATGTCATAATATAAAATTAATAATAAAGAGCATTTAAGAAATGATTAGAAACAAAAGAAAAAAAATAAGTTATATTATATATAATAATAATAATAACAATAATTAATATAATTGTTTTACATTTCAATTATGAAATTTTAAGAAAATAATATATATTTTTTTTTTATTTATTATATAAATGACTCACTTTGAGGCTTTCAAGTCTTTAATATATCTATCTATCTATCTATCTATATATATATATATAAATAGATAGATATATATATATATAAATACTAATAAATATAAAATTTACAAAATTGTTCTGTTTTGTATTTAATACAAGGTCATTTATTTTAATTTTATTTCGATATATTTATATATTAATTTATAATAAGATCTAGAAAAAATCAATTAAAATATTAATTGTTTTTTTAAGGTTTAAGTTTCTCATTTTAATTAATATATATATATATCGAATATAATAACGTAAATATAAAAAAAAATTAAGAAAGGAACAAAAGACATTTATATGTATAATAAATATATTAATAGTAGTATTGATAATATGATAATAACAAAGATTAAATAACAAATTAACAATATTTATATGATTTAAAAAATCAACAGTTTATTATATTAAGAAGAGGAATTGTTTTTTCTCGATGTTGTTGTAATTATATATATATATATATATATATAATTTTATATAAGGGAAAATTTTACCTGGATTTTTTTTTTTTAATTTTTCTATTTTTTTATTGAAAGTTTTCAGGTTTAAAAGAGAAATCATCCATTTATTTATTGAACTTTTAATAATATTAATAATAATAATAAAATAATAATAATAAAATAATAATAATATTAATAATAATTATATGGATAATATTTTATTAGAAAAAATTTTTTTTTTATTATATTTTTCAAAATCTTAAATTTTCTTTTACATGTATAAATATTTTTGGGTTTTTTCAAATTTTTTAGATATCTTAAATTAATAAAATCTATTGTATTTCGTTTTTTATTTATAAAGTTTAAAATATAAAAATATATAATGATTAATATATCTACTATATTAGTGGTTTTGCTTAAGAAATAAGAGAATTTGCTTCTTATTTACCTTTTATACATTACGAATGAATTCCCTTTAAATAAAAAAGGAAAATTACATTTAAAACATTTATTATTAATATCATTATTATTATTATGATTATGTTATCTATATAAATATCCATTTATTATATTTCTAATATGTAGTTAATTACGATTAGATTAATTCTCTTCTTCCATTTTCTACACTTTTTATGGAATGCGTTTATGATATTGATTCTTTTTTTTAAATTACATCATTTAAAATTTCTATATTATAATAATATAATTCTTAATGTTATTAAAATGTAGATTATTATTTTTATTTTAATGTCTTTCTGATTTTTTATTATTTCTTAAAAGAGATCTTTTGTATATATATATATATATATATATATATATATATATATATATTTATATACCAATATGTAGGTATTCATTTAATTTTTGTTTGTTTTTTTTAAGTTTACTCTAAAAAAATTGTCATTTTATTTTGTTTTTTACTTTGAGATTTTTGTTGTTGTTGATTTATATATTTTTTTAAATTAAGCTCCAGAAAATCCAAAAACTTCGAGAACGCGGATTTCGAAATCACCCCCATCGCAGAGAGGTGGATTATCAAAGGTCGAGCATCGGTCTGTTTTGCCAAATCGAATGTTTTCGTCCATCCAGATTGCCTGGCCCTCTCTAAAAAAATAAAAATTTACACTTAAAAAAATTGTCATTTTATAAATAAATAAATGATCTTTTTCATAAAGTATAATAAATCAATTGTAATAAGCTTTCAAGAAAATATAATAATTTTCGTAAATAGGAAATAAAAATAATAAAGAAAAAAAGGCTCATGAATAATTTTGAAAAAGTAGATGGAAATCGATATTCAAATTTATCAAATATAAAATACTCTATTTTCATTTATACGAAATATATTTATTATAAATTTAATAATAAATATAATTTCTAAATAATTTCTTGTTGTATAAATGTGGTTATTTGAGAGGGAAGAGGGTGAAGGGAGAATGAATTATCCTTACCCGCCACCGATAGTAATCATATGATTGTCAGCAGCCATAAAGAGTTCGCACGCATGTCCAAGAGCTGGAGCATCTGCACGATTACACGTCTCCATGCCAACCCATGGATACTTATTGGCCCCATTTGGTTGTAGGGAAAATAAAAATGTTTCGCCGGTGCCAAAATATGCTTGACGATTGCCACGATCATCTTTCATATTTCTTTCCGCCCAACGAGTTGAACAATAAGCACCAAAAACCTTAAAAAAATAAATAAATAATTATTTTTTTTTATATTATACATTCTAAGTAATATACACTAGGTCTATCGGTGAAGTTTGTGAAAATGAAGCATAAATGTTGAATGGGAAAGTATAATTTTTTTATTCATAGCCATAGCTTTCTTCACATTTTAATCACTTTTCTGGCAATTTGTGGCTACCAGAGGAATGTTCATTTTTTGAAGCAAACCTTCTAGACACTCAATTTTCGACTTCTTGGGAGAAATCAAAGTGCTATTATGCCAATCCATCGATAAAAACAAAAGAGGCCAAGTCTGGTGAATACGGCGGGTGGATTAGAAGCTCTCAGCCAATTGATTTGATTGAATCCTGAACCGATTTTGCTCTGTGTGCATGTGCATTGTCGCGTAATAAAATTACTTCCCTTCTCCCCCATTCTGATTGTTTTTCGATCAATACATTGTTTAAATTAATGGTTTGTTGTGTGTAGCTATTAGTATTAACAGTTTCACTAGGTTTTAGAAGCTGATGATACACCACACCTTTCCAGTCCCACCAAACACAGAGCATTCCCTTATTGTCGAATCGATCTGGTTTTGCAGTTGATGTTGATGATTGTATCGGATTAACCAAAGATTTTTTACATTTAGGATTCTTAAAATAAATACATTTTTCATCGCCAGTAACCGATACAAAAGTGATTTTCTTTGGTGTCTTTGAAATAAAATGTCACAAGTGTTTTTCGATTTTTCATCTGTCAATTCATGTGGAACCCATTTTCCACACTTTCGAATTGCTTCTAGAGGGCAGCAGTCTTTTAGCCATCGCTGAGTAGGGCCATGATTGATTGTTTAATAATATTAGATTAGAAAGTTTAATTAAATCTTATAATGTTACCTCATCATTAGTAGTTTTAATCAGAAGAAGTGTGGGTTCATGTTGTTCTACACGCAAATAAAAGGTTGTTAAACTGCATCCATGCTCTTCAGTAGTATACAACAACGCGGGTTGGTACATCGTAATTCTCACAGGCAGCCACGACCAGAGTATAAATAACTGAAACAGAATCAATCACATAGATCTTTAAATATAAATATATTGCATACAGTTTAGATTAAAAAACACTGTATATTAGTGATCTAAAAAAAAAAATTAAAAATATTATTAAAAAAATAAAATAAAATAATATATCTTATAATTAGAAAAATATTTTTATACAATTGATGGAATCATCTTTGACATTAAAAGACAAGAATATAATTTATTTTTTATTTATTTATATTAAATTATATATTATGGGGACAATTAGCTTTTTTTGTAATTATTATATATTATTAATTTGTAAAAAACAGAAATATTTTTTTAAATGCTTAATTTACAAAGAAAAAAGATATATAAAATATGTTAAAAATAAATTCAAGTCAATTTATTCTAAGACAAAGCATGAAAAACTATATTGTCATAGTAAAAAACAAACAGAATCTATTTTATAAATAAGCTCAAATAGTCAAATAAAATATTTAAATAAATATTGACTATTCAACAGAAGTGTAGAATTTTAATAATAAACAAAATGTTGAATTTCTTTTTACTTTTCAATTGAAGCAATTACATATAATAATGCTTATTATTATAGTTATTGAATTCAAATTCATTCAAATTTATTAATGATTCACTGAATATTGTTTGGGAGGACAAGTTTTATTGTCTTTTTTTATTTTTAAAGCTTAAAACAAATATTATAATAGAAAAACAATTATAAATTAATAAAATTAAAATTATATAATCATAAAAATATTAGTAAGGTATATTATTATCATAATTATTATAACATCTACAAAAAGAAAAAAAAATGATATACAAAAAATAAACAATAAGTTATTAAAAATAAAAAACAAAATAAAACATAATTATTAATAATTATAATAATTAATTCAGTAATAACATGCAACAGGAATTCTTTTTTTGGTTCTTTAAAACTTACGTCATCCTGTGTGGTTACTTGTGATCGGATATTATGGATGGGATAAACACCCATCGACGGTACTTTTGCACCTGGCGAGTGCATACCCTAAATAGACAGCATAGTGAAAAAAAGAAGAGAAAGATGAGACATGAGTATGAGAGAATAAGTAGATGGGTGTATAAACAGAGAATAAATAGTAATAAATTATCTGTCAATTTTTCAACTATATTAATGATTCAACTATTAAGCAATGAAATAGACACTTTACAATTTTTTAATATATATAAACTTGTTGATTAAAAGTATAAACCACTTCCCAAAGTGGGGGTGCAGAGATCCAGAAGAGCGGTGATGACCACAGGTGCATTTGATGAAAATTGAATTACCTTTCTAGTTCAATAAATAGTTTCATAATTTAAAACAACAATGTTAATATTTACACCTTTGATTACTAAGTTTTACAAAAAAGGGAGGAGCATGAATATATCTTTCTTTTTAATTGCTATTAAAATTTATAAAAAAATATTAATTTCCAGGGAACAGAGAAATATTTTTTTTGAAAAGTGGGCGGTAGGTAAGTTTGGAAAACATTATTATAAGATATATACATATTTATTTATAAATGTATACATTTTATTGAAAATGAGAAAAAGAATCAATTTTGAAAATATAAATTAATGAAGATATTGAATTATATTTATTTTATCTATAACAATTTTTATTCAAAATAATACAAATGTTCAAAGCTCAATTTAGAAATCAATGTTGTAAAAAGGCAATACCGGTTTATGAATTTTAATGAAAAATTACCATACCTATCTAAAATATGAAATTCTGTTTCAAACAGTTTTTTTAACGTTGTTCACATACACATGTTTTTTTGGACTTGGGAGACTTTAAAACGTGAACCAAATTCGAATTTTGACCAATCGCAATACGTCCCCTCATTATAATATATAAATAGGTAAATGAAAGTAAATATGAGTGAGTTTCATTTCTGAAGGGTTGCGTAAATTTTTCCCTAAACAAGAGATGTGAAACTATGGGGCAGCCATTTTGGCCTTTGTCATTACTTAAAAAAGATTTTTAAAAATTAATGTTTTAAAAAAATAGTGATTTAGTAAATGTTCTCTGCTGTGAAAAAGTCTTGAAGTAAAAATACATGTATATATAGTGAAATATTTCAAATACAAATTATATAAATAATTTAATAATAATAAGATTCATATAAATATAAACATATTAATATATATCTAAATTATAATAATAATAAAATTAATATTATTAAAATATTAAAATAATTATAATAATCTTATAACTATTAGAAAATTGTAATAATATTTATATATTATTAATTTTACCTGGTTAATGGTGAGTGTATGCGACATCATTTGGATGTTGACTTGACTCTGGCTAGTGGGCAAATTTTCACTTGAACGTGAGCGCACCAATTGACGTGATCCACTCAAAACGGATCGACTCTTGAGAACCATTTCTGTTTTGATGAATACACGCGATATAGAACTTCTGCTGAGTGAGCGCACCCCAAAAGCTGCCTTAAGTAATTTGGTTGGAGACACCTATAAAGGATAAACAAAAACAAATGTGTATTCATATTTATTTCATTTAGAATAATCTTTTGTTTGAAATTTAGATCAGAAACATTTACAGTTCATATAATGTTCCCTTTTCCCTCAGTTTATCATCAATAATCACATAACTTATTATCAGTTTCCAGGTGTAGAAGTGTAGAAGAAATTTCCCTATAAATGGCGCTCGCTATCAGTTTAAAGACCGTAAGACCGCTTCTGTAGCGCCATCTTCTCCCTCTAACAGCTGACGAAGTTTGTTAACACAAAATAAGCTAAGTTTCATACACCGGTATATTTTTCTATAAGCTCAAACATTTCGAGTTTTGTGTTTACAAACTATGATTTGTGGACAACGTTGGTTTTCTACTATCATTTGAATAAAACTGCTGCAGAATGGCATAGAATGATTGTTGAAGCACACAGTGACCATGCTCTTGGCAAAACTCGATGCTTTAAGTGGTTTAAAAAATTTATAAGTGGTGATTTTGACAAAGATACGGAGTGCATGAGAAACCACAGAAAAAGTTTGAAGACAAGGACTTGCAAAAGGGTATAATATATTATGATCTACTAAAATCTTGCGAAACCGTTAACACTGATCGCCACCAACAACAAATGATCGATTTGAATCGAGCAATACTTGAAAAACGACCGGAATATGCAAAAAGGCAACATATAGACATTTTAATTCATGATAATGACTCCTCACTCACAGAAAAACAGGTTAAGGATACGATCGAGGCGTTCAATTGGGAAGCGCATGCGGCTTATTCTCTATACTTGGCTCCGTCTGATTACCATCTTTGGGAAATGCACTCGCCGAACAACACTTCGATTCGTATGAAAATGTACGAAAATGGCTGGACAACTGGTTCGCTTCAAACGAATTCATTCATAAACTGCCCTGCCAAAATGAATAAATTCCCATAGGGACTATTTTGAATAAAATATTTTTTATAATTTTCAAATAATAGACGTGCAATTTTTACAAAAAAATTCCGGTTTCATACTTCTACAGCTGGTAAATGATTAATCTTTTTTTCTGTTTTAGGCTTTTAATTCTAATGATCACAGTGTAAACAATAGGTTTGAAAAGTTCTCGCCCTGACAATGTTTCAACATAGATCTTTTAGATCAGTGGTCCGCAACCTATCTTGTTTTGCGACCCCATTTTTTTGAAAAAATTTGACACGACCCCTGAGTAGATAGTAGAGGTTTTTTTTAATCGCCCCTGTACCTCCGATATATATTAGTATTTAGTATATTAGTATTTGGTTGAAAGTAGTAAAAGATTTTCATCCATTTTGTTAAAATGAAACTATTTCTGAAATTTCCTTTTATTAGATGTTTCTTTTATTGTTATGTAAAGCAGAGGTCGGCCTCCTTTTTCAATAGTCGGGCACATTTCTGAAATAATATAATAGGGGTGGTCACACTTGGCCATATTGAAAGATCGAAAAATGTTTCAGAGCCTGATCGAAAAATCATCTAACTTTTTTTTAAGAACCATATTGAAAAAATTGAAAAAAAAATCGAAAATGTTTCAAGATTTTGATTTGAATGCTGGCACTTGGGCACCCCCGGTTGGAGACCCCGAAAATTTTTCTCGCGACTCAAGGGTTGCGCACCACTGCTTTAGATCATGATGCAAGTTTCGTACACATGCGGTTAGTAGTTTGTTAGTGTCGATCAAAAGAAGTTTACAAGTTTTCACATTTTCTCGAAATACGTGTTATGCTAAAAATATTTTCTGTCAAGGGTTTAATTCCGACAGACTTTAAGACTAGACTTTAATAGTATAAAAATGAGTCGCTGAATTTAAACTTAGTTGAAAATCCATTTAAGATTATTCAAATTGATCTACCTTAACAATATTATATATTAATGTTATTGATCTAGAGTCTAGAGTTTATAATAAGCTTAAACAACTAAAAAAGAATTCGTTACCGGAATATCTTGGCAAAACTTCGTGAGTGCACCTTCAATCCCATCCTTTACAATGAGTCCCATCCAATCACTATTTTGAGGTGCTGAATATTTATTAAAGAGTTGGAGAATGGCCATTGCTACTCGATAATGTACTTTAATTCCCTCATTGAAAAAACAATCCATAACACGAACCTACAAACAAAAACATATTATTATCTCAATTCTTATAAATATATAAATTAATAAGACAAAATGATCTGTCTTTTATAAGATTTTTATTTTACTTTTCAAATGATTAATTAAAAACTCTTAAATTAATTTTAATACATTCATGAATTGTTTTTTTACCTACTTATTTAAATTAAATATATATCTTTTTCTTTATTAAATAACTTAATCTTTTCTAAATTCATTTAAAGAAAAAAAAAATATATAAAAATATATATTTAATAAAATTATAATTATAAAAAATAAATAAATATATAAAAATGAATAATTAATAATGCAGATATCCTAGTTTCAAATAATGTGATTAGTTTCTTAGATAACTATTAAATTTTAAGTTATACCAAATGTTGAAATGGGAGTCCTTGGAAAATCCACCACATCCAATCAACGTAAATTCTTTCCACTTTACCGTTGGGACAATGTCTGAATAAATGAACAGAAGCCGATTTCTATTAAAAAATAAAACCAAATATATATTAACCCATATATAAATTTATTATAAAAAATATGTGAAGAATAATAAAAGAGAAGGATAAATTCATACCACATGTTTTTTAGTAATTTGCATCACCGTTCGCCACGTAACCTCGTAAAGTTGTTTGGTTTGAGTGAGGAACATTTTGTCTTTGGAGGCAACTAAACTTGCCATACAATTGTAACATTCTTCTTCTGTAAACAACCAAAAAAAAGAAAGAATTTAATTTAAATTGAAAAAAACATTTAAAAATTAAAAAATAAGAAATCATTATGGATGATCATATTTTAAAAAAATGAGAATGGAGGATGGCCGGGGTGTGTGTGTGTGGGGGGGGTGTTGTAAAACAATTATTATTCATACTTATTGAGAGAATATTCATAATAAATAATTTAAAATAATGTAAATTTTTCATTTTTTTATTTCTTTTTATTTCATATTGGAAATTATTCAGATTTTGGAGAACTATGGCACTAATTATTCGATTTTTGTAAAAATTAAAAAAAAAATATATTTGTTTTTAATATAAGTCTATAGCTTAAAAATAAATTGTATAATATAAAGAGTATATGAAAAAGTAGTAAAAAAGATTAGTGATTTATTTAATATTTCTTAAAATATTAAGAGAGGAGAGGGGGCTGTTAATTCAATATAAATTAAATATTAAATAAAAATATATATTCAAACTATTATTTTATAATACATTCGATAAAAACTTAATTGACATAGAAATTTAAAAAATCTGGAGTGTCTCTACTCGACTATCTAGCAAATTTGAATTGGATTAATTAACATATATTATATTTAAATTAAATTTAATTAAAATTAATAATTATAATTAAAAATGAATAAATAATATTTATTAAACCAGCGCGTCTTTGGCTCTTTGTTGTTGGCACCACGTCACGTACTGGCGCGTGATTTGCAGTGTTAAAAGATTAATTCCGGTACTTTCAGCGATTCAATCAAGCTGAAATTCTATATATAGCAGTTTAATACAATTTTTAATCATGTGAAAAACTATCAAACATATATCTTTATTTTTATGGTCAGTTTAGAGGGGAAAACATGGTAGGTAATGGTCCTCTTCCAAATGAGCTATATTTCTGAAAAGTTGATAGAAAACTACGAATTTTGAATAATGCCCGTATATCAAATTTCATTATTCTGGCTAAAACCGTTTTTGCGTAATCTTGCTTACACCCCTCCCACTATCTATGTAAAATATCGCTATTTTTTGAATAAGCGGGAGTGTCCTCCCCTAGACTTTCCCGCATATAAATAGGTATAAAGAGTTGTGAATGAATATTTAGAATGTGTAAACTTGGTATTGATAAAGAGCCAGTTCGTATTAGTTTATTGGTGTCAAATTTGATATTTGGTAACATTTATATATATATATATATATAGAATAAAGTGCTACTTCCGGTTAACTGATATTTTAAATGTAAAAAAAACAGATATGGATATAATATAATTAGTTTTAATTTTATTTTATTTATAATATATAAGGACTGGCTGTGACGTCATGAAGTGCTGGGTGACGTCATATAATTATAATTTTAAATTAAGAAAAAACTAATGAAGATGATTTTTCTCGAGGATAAAACCAATACAAAGTGCATAACACGTGGAGATATGTCCTCACGTGAAATTTGATATGAAAATAACCCTTCACTTACTCTCTTCGATCGGCAATACTAGCACTTCCGGTTACCGGATTTGCACCAAAAGTTGATCAATTCATCCTACTGATGTATTAAGTAAATATACCAAATTTCATCAAAATCCGTTGAGCCGTTCAGGCTGTACACATCTATACGGACGGACGGACAGACGGACAGACATCATGCTAAAAATACTTTTTTCTGTTAAAAAAATGCATGATTCGTGGAGATATGTACCTAAAAATATCCATAGGTGAAATTTGGTGTGAAAACAATACCCCCTTACTATCGTCGGTCGGTAAAAAAGAAACGCTACTTGTATAGGTAAAATGTCACTTCCGGTAGTCAGATCATGATGAAATTTGGTATCTCAATTTTTTTCATATTTTTAAATCTATATACAAAATATGAAGCAAATATCTCGAAGCAAACTGGTACTTTACTTGAAAGGTAAACGCAACCAGTGTAGGTAAAGTACCACTTCCGGTTAACCGATTTTGACGAAATTTTGAAAGAAATCTACAAACTGTGAATAATATCGGTGTACCAAATTTCGAAGTCCTAGCTTGATTAGTTTTTGAGTAAATTTGCTTACAGACATTACATACATACATACATACATACATACATACATACATACATACATACATACATACATACATACATACATACACACACACAGACATAATTCGAAAAATTGTATTTTCCGACTCAGGGAGGTCTAAAACGTCAAGATCTATCGAAATCTCGAAGTCGAAATTTTTGACGATTCCAATACTTCCCTTATACGAAGTATGCGGGAAAGTAAATAAGTTGACCTGTGGCCAGGTCCGAACCGACCGACGGTTTGAAATAAATTAATTTCCAGCTACAGAAACAATTTCAAATAATTTTAATATATCTATTAATTCAATAAAAAACAGATATGGGTATAACATAAATATTTTTAATTTTATTTTATTTATAATATATATGCAAGACCATGCTGTGACGTCATGCATGGCTGGATGACGTCATATAATTTTAAATCAAGAAAAAACTAATAAATATGATTTTTTTCGAGGATAAAACCAATACAAAATGCATGATTCGTGGTGATATATAAAAAAATCTCCTTTGGTGTGAAAATAACCCTTTCCTTCCTATCGTCGATCGCTAATACTACCACTTCCGGTTTCCGGAATTGCACCAAAAGTTGATCAATTCATCCCACTGATGCATTAAGTAAATATACCAAATTTCATCAAAATCGGTTGAGCCGTTCAGGCTGTACACATCTATACGGACGGACAGACGGACAGACGGACGGACGGACAGACGGACAGACATCATGCTAAAAATACTTTTTTCTGTTTAGAAAATGCATGATTCGTGGAGATATGTAAAAATCTTCACATGTGAAATTTGGTGTGAAAACAATACCTCCCTTACTATCGTCGGTCGGTAAAAAGGGTTTAACTTGTCACAATTTTATTTTACCCCGAAATATTTGAAAAGAAAAATCTGACAACTTTTAATTTATTTTATTAAATATTTATTAAATGAATAAATTAAGCTTAAAATAAAGTTAGAAATTTTGTTTAATAATGAAATAATAGAACGAGAATAGTGACAGATTGACAGATTAATAAAAAAATGTATTAAATGTTATGCAGGTGATTTATTAGAACCTATGATTAGAATAAATAAAAAGTGACTTTAACACAACTATATATATATATTAATAAATTTCCAAATTGGATTATGAGTGGCAATAAAAAATGTAACTATGCTGGGAGGCAGGGAGGTGACAGAACCGGAGATGGTCGTCTGTCGGTGGGTATCAGTCAGCTGGTGTAATGGTCCTCTATCCACTGTGGGAGGCCATCCATCGTCATCAGTAGAGACAGGCACGACCTTTACACATTAATTTACGGAGGCATTCAAACATCAGCCATTTAAGACAATTATTAGAGCTCCAATTTTTTAATTCTCAACTTCAATACTCAAATGAACAAAAGTGGCTATCAATCGTAAAAAAAAAAAAAAAACTTTAAGAATTTTTTTTTTAAATTTATATGACTTCTTATATTAGTAAATAGATTTTAATGAAATGATATAAAACAGAGCAATGATTATAATGATGATGTTCATCATCATTAAATAAATCAGTTGGAAGCCATTCAAGGAAGCCACCACAGGAAGAATTAATCACAATTCACGGATTTTACAATTACAATGAGAGTAGCCCCCATTCTCCAATACACCCATCTAACCAACAACAATTAGCCAAAAAAACAAAATTAATCAGTTTAGATAAAATGAACTTACATGTGCTCTAAACTACGACTTGCCGAAGAGTTCAATTATTAGAAATAATATGTTAAAAAATAAATAAATAGTATCACTATTATAAACATAGACATTTCTTAATTTTAATCTTTTTAGAATCTAATCAGTGATTCTAGATCTTTTATTTTAATTAAATATTTTTTAAATAATATATATATTATAGTCCTGGTCTGCCGAACTTGAGCTCGAGGGATCGAACTTCATTTCGATTTATGTAAGAATAAATAAAAATAAACCAGAATAATTCTGAAAAAGCTGGCTAAAATAGAGATTTATTCCAAAGCCTAATAATTGTTGTATATATATACTTTTGAACAGGGTCTGATTAGTACCATGATTTTCTTAAGTTCCATATTACAAAAATGCGCCAAGCTTGGGATTATTAATATGAAGGCGGGTCAATAAGTTTGTGACTTTTTAAATTTCCTGTCTCTTAAATGAAATGATAACACTGCTTCTGTCAGCTGACTGCTGACGAAATTTGAACCAGCTGAATCTTTTAGTTTTTGTTTGACATTCATTTTAATAGCCGACTACCTCGTGATTTGGGAAGAAAATGGAAAAAAGTGAATTTTTCCATAAAATCCATGAATTGGGATATTAATTGCTCTATCATCCGCCCTATTTTCCGGATTTAGCCCTGAATGACTATTTCTTGTTTCTAAATCTGAAGAAATGGCTCGACCGAGAAAGAGAGTTGACTCCAATCATCTCACAAACAAATACCTATTTTGATGTTCTCGGCAAATCTTATTTTTTGGAAGGGATAAAAAAATTGGAGAAATGTTGGACGAAGTGTATAGAGCTTAAAGGAGTCTACGTTGAAAAATAAAATATTTTTTCTATCCAAAAAGCTGTGTTTCATTCAAAAAGTCACCGACTTATTGACCTGCCCTTGTATAGAATAATAAATAGAATAAGAAAGTTTATTATTTGAAATTTCTGGCACACTAGAATTGGAATTCTAATTTAACAATATATTAATGAAAAAATAACATTTATGTTTATTCTTTTTTATTATGATACCGATTATTATTATTATAAATATTTATCTGTATTATTAATCGTTTTTTATAAAAAAATAATACCATCACTGCATATAGTTTTCTTACAATAAGGTGAATTCAAATTATTTATGGTGAATCTTGTTGAAAACACACATTTCTCTATTCTCGTAATTACATGTATTATACATATATTTAAAATTAAAAATTAAAAGAAACATTTATAAATAAACAAAATGTTAATATAATTATTTATATATATATTCTTATATATTATTTAATTTAATATATCCTAATTAATTTTTTCTAATTTAAGATTAGTATTTTTTTATAAAATTAAAAACAAGACCAAAGGAAGATAATATATAAATATATATATATATCGACATTTAAAAATAAAGAAAGAAAAATAAAATATCAATTTTTTATCATTTGTATATACATATATAAGTGATGTATGTGCGTCTATGTGTGTGTAGATTCTTTCATTAGCAATTGGTCTGGCAATTGGCTTGAGGAAATCCTCAGTTAGCAGTCAAGGCCTCTACAAACGGACAATAGCTTTGCAAATGTTTAAACTTTTTACTATTACGTTAGGACTAAATAAATAAAAAAAATGATATCAAAATCCATTCCATTTTATATATGATTAGATCAATTCTTATTAAAAATTCAAATATCATCAATATTATTTAATTATCTCTTTAAGGTGTTTTTCATTATTTTTTTCTTTTAATAAAAACATGAATTTATTTTCAACTATAAGATTATATGTAAGAATATTTATGTATAAAATAATTAAATCATTTTTAAGTGATTTTTAAATTTCATTAATGAAAAAAATAATCAAATGAACTTGTTTTAGAATCTCTATAACTTTGAATAGAAAATTGAATATCAGGAATGAATGAAAATTATAAAAGATATCACATAAAATATAACATTACAAAATTTAATAAACTATTATAGTACAAGTGCAGCATACTACTTTCATTTAGATATCCAATAATTTAAAAAAAAAATACTAAAAATGAGTTTAAAAAAATAAAAACATCAATTTAAAAATCACATGTTATCAGCTGTAAAAGTATTTCTAAATTAAATTCAAAAGGAAACTAGGGAGAGAAAGACAATAATCGCATTATTATTCAAAGAAAATAAGATATTATATTTAAATATGAATTCCTAAATGGACAATCAATTAAATTAAAATAATCGAGCAGTTAAATATATAAAGAATTTAAATAATATTTTAATTTTAATTCACTATTTGTGGTTTTTGATAATTTAAATTTTATAATTTATAAGATACATGGGTCTTAGAATATATGACAAGTTTTTTAAAATAACAATTATATTCATTTGATGGGAAATAAGTATAAGTACCGGGACCCCGAGCCTCGGCTCGGTACTTAAGTTAAAAAAAATGATTCATTATTATTGGGTTTGGCTGGTAATATTAATACCTGGGACACCGAGCTGTCGCTCGACCCTTTAAAAAATATTAATCTACAATTAATTATTTATTACAATTATTAAATGTTGCATCATTGCATCAATCTGATTAAAATGAATTGAACTGGGGTCCTCAATAATACAAACAAACAATTTTAGCTAGCATAATAAGATTAATCCAAGTAATATCGTCTATTTCTATTCGACACTATTTTCAGTTATGAAATGAACAGTCAGTAGAGAGTAAAAAAATTGTAATTGAAGACCGTTGTTTTTAAAAATAATTAAATTATTTTATAGATTATAAAATAAAAATTATTGTATTAACATTAAAAATATTGAAATAAAAAAATAATAGTTTGATTTAATAAACTAAAATATTATAAACATTTTTAATGTGAATTTCTCAGGGAGGTAGGGAGCCCAATTCATTTAACCATCCATGTTGTATAAGGAATCTTAATTTCTTAACACTCCGTTTTTTCAAATTTAAAATAGAGGGAGAGAAAGAGTTTCAATTATATTCGAATAGTCTATATATTCTATATATGAGTATTTTTTTTTTCTGAATTTAATACCAAGTTGATTTTCAAAATTTTCTATTCTTTATGCATATGATTGATTACATGTGTTAAAATTTAAACAAATTCAAATATTCTAATTTATAAATTTATATAAAATTTAATATTATTTTTTCGAGACTAATGGCAAATACCGGTGGCCCTAGTCAGAGCAAGAGAAGACTCCTTTTGGTAGCGGCCCAGTCGATGATGTTATATGGATCGGAGATTTGGGCTTTACAACTATATTTTAAGTGAAAAAATGATTTCTTGGTTATATAAAAATTAAAATATGATTCTTTATATCTTTATTATACAGAAAAGTAGGCGTGTTAATATAAAATATATACCTGGGACACCGAACTATCACTCGACCCTTTAACCAATTTATACAATTTATTTTTATATACTTTAAAAATTTTACAATTTTTTAATTATTTATTATAATTGTTAAATGGGATTTCTAAAAATGACCCATTAAAAATTTGTTTCCTAAAATGTTTCAAATTAATTAAAATAAATTGTATAAATGTTCATTTATAAAATCTATATATCTGTGAGTTTGTTTTTCGATTTTTTAAATTTTGATTTTGGATTCGATTAGAGCTTAAAATGTGTAAATAAATGTAGAGTGGTCTTGGTTTTTTTAAAATTCGTTTGGGAACATGGTCAAATCGGCAGTCAAAGTTGAAAATTCCCCATATATTATAACTACTGTAATTAGTATTATTATAATGTAAAATTATAAAGAAAAAATGTTTAGACATTATTATAGACATTTTCATTCTGTAAATTAAATAATTTTATTTCATTTAAATAAATATCTATTTTTAAATATTTTTTTCTCTCTACATTATTTATCTAATTCTCACAATATATTAAGATCATACCGGGACCCCGAGCCTCGGCTCTGTAATTAAGTTAAAAAAAAAAAATTCATTATTATTGATAAATATATATCGTAATTTATAATTATAAAATATTATTAAAATATATATTTTTAATTTTATTTCGAAATTAAATAAAAAATTTTAAAATATTTTAAATATAAAAAAAATATTAATACAATATTCTTTAAAAAAAGGCGAGAGTCAAATTTCAATATAAATGTCATTTGTGATGTCATCAATATATAAATTAATAATAAATAATATTAATAAATATTAAATTTAATAAAAGAACAATGAATAAATAAATATAAAATAGTAATTTATTAAAATGTAAACAATAGATAAAAAGAAAAAAAATAACAAATTCATTATTTTCATTTTCATTTTCATTTTTAAATAACGATTCACCCGGAGAGTTTCGAACCGACGAAATCCACTCGTTAAAACATCACTTTACCATCTGGACTAAATGTATTTAGATAAAAAATTGTCATTTTTTTACTGTCTTAGCAGGCAGATTTGATGTTTTTTATTTTATTTTTTTTTTTGAGAGAGATTAATAAATATCTATATATATTTTATTAAAAATAAATATTTTTAATTTTATTTCGAAATTAAATAATAAATTTTAAAATATTTTAAATAAAAAAAAATATTAATACAAATAAAAATGGAGGCCAATTTTGACGTTTTCCATATATAATTTTCAATTAAGAAATTAATAATGAAGCTGAATGTTTCAAGAGATATCATCAATAAAACTTAATTTTTCTTTATAAATACTATATCTAGTGTGAATTTGAAAAAAATCGTTAGAGCGGTTTTTGAGAACCAATATATATAGATAGATAGATATATACAATTTTAGCTAGCATAATAAGATAAGATAATAATAATAACAATGGAGGATATTAATAATAATCTCCGTGGCCAATTAATGATCATGAAACAACAAATAGAAATTGCTGCGGCAAAGAACTAACTGTCAAATTCGGTTATGTAGAATAAATTATTATTATTTTTTTAAATTCCTTATTCAATAGAAAAAGTGCACTTGAATTTAGATAATCCAGTTCACTTCTTCGTTTTCGATAACTTCCTAGCGGAAGTGTCGTGGCCCTAATAACTCCACAGGAGTCTTAGGGTGTTCATGGGAAAATTTGACCGAAGTGGTTATGTAGAATAAATGTAGAATAAATTATTATTATTTTTTTAAATTCCTTATTCAATAGAAAAAGTGCACTTGAATTTAGATAATCCAGTTCACTAATCAATTCTAAAAACTAATATTAAATATTTAAAATAGTTGTTTATCAAATATTTGAAATAATGTTTTATAATTTGGTTGGAAATGAGAGTTTTAATTAAGATAGGTATCACATTTTCGACTTATTAATAATATAAATTTATAATAATCTGAAGAATCAATGAATGAGAATTATAAATTAACTTCTAAAACATAGAATCAAAATATGAAATATATTATTTGTTTATGTTTAAGATTTAAATAAAAAAAGCAAGATTTATCCTAATAAACATGGGTAGTAATAATTTACATGATCTAAAAATATATATTATGAAATGAGAGTAATCTAAACATTTATTGAGAAATGCTTACTTAAAGAAGAAAAAAAAAGAGTGGAGGCTTTAACCAATAATTGAATTGATAATTGATACAGAACGTCTCTAGAGAGGTATTAAAAAAACAAAACATTCAATAGGTATTTTTTGTAGATACGTAATCCCAATTCCACCGACCTTTAAAATTATTATTATTATTATTATTATTATATATATATATATAAATTAAAATTATAATTACATCTATTAAGAAGAAAAAAGTCTGAAGAAATTATTATTATTAAATTTAAATAAATCTTATTTTGTATAAAGTATACATACATAAAACATTGAAATTTTGTGGTTTCCAATCGCAATCTCAATATTGAACTTAATTAAGCAAATGGTAAGAAAAAGGGCTTTAGAAACTTACAATCATTTTAAGGCAGTGTTTCTCAAATTATATGTAGCGATTAAGTTTCAGGTAAGATACAAAAAAAAAAATTATCTAATAATTGTTTTCTATAATCAATTCTAATTTATTTCTCTAAAGAATAGAATTTAAATTCAAACGTTTCCTGCTTGGATTCGAGCACTAAGCACTAAATTAGCTTTTCTAGCAGATTTATTTTGGCAACTGAACAAATTAAATAAAAGTATATAGTATATAAGGATCAGATGTACATTTTGCTCTCTCCTACTGACAAGTTGTTCGTCTTTAAGGAAAAAATAGTCAAAATAGGTAGAAGAATATAAATTAGTAATGTTTCTTTTGACTGCAAAATGAAATTATAAAAAAATAATTAGTTTAATAAGTGAAAGAACCTTAAAGCTACTAAAAATGGATTTTTTTTTTGGTTATTTATTTTTGTGTAAAAGATCCAATTTTCAATTAAATCAATAAAAGGAAAAAAAGAGGATCAATCAATTCATTATAAATTCAGTTGAATAATAATAATAATAATAATGTTGGTCTTTAATTGGTATTATTGAAATTTTCTTTAGGTAATTGATCTTGATTGATTTTTAATCTTGAATCTCTTGATCGAATTTTTTTGTTATAAAAGTTAAATAATAGTGATTCATCGTTATAGAATTTTAAAATATAAAAAAATATGTTGTAAATTAAAATAAAAATGAATTTATTTTTCTTTTTTTTTACTATTTTATTTAGATAAATTAATTATATGTAATAATAATAATAAAATTAATAAAAGAGTAAAATCTCGTTTCAAAATATAATATTTCTAGGAATAGTGATGAGAATTAATATTCTGTTTCTTTGTAGGATGTTACTATTCCTTCCTCTTAATGAGATGCGAATTTGCAATGCGAACTATTATTATTATATTATGTCTGTCCTGTTGGACAGCTGAGCGTCCTTTGCAAAAAATTAAGACGACATCATACTAGCATTATTAAGGGGATTTTAATAAATAAAGTGATCCGTTAATAATTTTAATTGGGCCTGAAATGGCGGAATGACCTCATTTTTCTCTTTCCCTCTCTCTAGTCATTCAAGTCGATGTCATTCAATGTGTTCTCCCTCTCTCTCTATTTCTTTCCGTTTTACACAATTTGTGGAACATAAAAATATGTCTATTTTTAGGCAAGGATATATCGTGTAGATCAATTTGTTTATTCACAAAGGACAAACGAATAGCAAATGCGGGGGTGGTTGAATCTCAATTTAAGAGAGAGAGAGAGAAAAAAAAAAGAAAGAAAATGAAGTTATCATTCAAAGGAAGGATTATTATTATGAATAATAAAAGGAATAATGTAAGGAAAGTTGAAGTGCAAAAGAGAGCGAAAGGAATTCATTAATGGATAGATGTGTGTGTGTGTGTGTGTGGGAGCGAGAGAGGAAGTTGATTCATTGAATGAATTGTGCTTAGTGAGAGAGTTTTGTTGTAGAAGAAATGAACCTAACGATAACAACATTATGACATGTTGTTCACAAATTAGACCTTACTCAAACATTTTTATAGTGAAAATATAAGCACAATTTATATTTTATATTATCTATAAAATAAAAATAACATATTCTCTCTATAATTCAATGTGAACATAAAAAAAAATGTTATTGATATAATGGATGGTAAGCTGGAAATTAATTTAACATACCTATTTTTTAATCCGAATATAAAAATGGTATAAAAAAAATAAAAAAAAAAAAAAAAATTGTAATAAATAAAGAGAATTTCATAAATAAATTTTAATTAAGTATTAATTGAATTTCAATTTATTGTAAAAACACAGTAAATTATTTATTTATATCCTTTAATTAATTACCTAGAATTTGTTTAAAATTGATAAAAAAAAAATCTGAATAATTTAATATAAAATATTCTAGAAAAGTCGAAGACTTTGAGGAAAGAAATTTAGGGTAATTGAAAAATTAATCTTAGCATTTATGAGCTGAAAAAAGTTAAAATCCCTCGGGAAGGAGGAATTTACATAACAGGTAATTGCATCGAGGGGGTTATGTTCAAACTGGTGTGAACAAGCTAATAAGAAATTTGTTTACGGTGAAGCCATTTGAAGAAAACAACAGAGGTACAGTATATATCAAGATAGAATTGGGAGGGGAAATGAATTGGATCAAGACGAATAGGGGAGTGTGGTTTTGCTTGCAAAAACAACGCTATATACTAGAATTTATATTAGATAAGTAAATAAATGAAAGTTCAATCTTATATATAAATTAAGCAAAAAGTTCCTTAAGCATTCTTTAAAGCAATTTAATATAATTTAAAAGAAACATCCATTAAAAAAAAAACAATTAGTTTCATTTTACATTTGACAATTTCTCTTCCTTAATACATTTGTTGTTATTGTTTGTTACGCCTAGAAGGCATATTTATGATTTTTATGTTTATTTATAATCCCCTTCCAATTTGTTTGACCCTCATGTAAGTGAAGAATTTCATTCATACACATTAACCTCAAGTGAATATTAATTAAACAGATTAATTAGTGACTTCACTACTTAAAACCACTTGTGTTCACTATTATATAATAACAGTAGAAATTATTATGTCATTTAATTCATTAAGTTTTACGCATTTGATTAAAAAAAAACGATCCAACCGCCCAAGTCAATCTTAGTAAGTGATGTTTTTTTTTGTTTTGTTTTAAGCTTTAATGATAGAGAGAATCATTTTGATTTTTGTTTTTGCTTTTGAGTTTATTATTGATAATTTTTATTTAATTAATTAAGGAAATAAGAAAATTATTAAATATGCATTTGAGATAAAAATAGTAAATAATTAGATCATATGACAGATGACTTTGGCAAGAAAAAGATAATAATATATAAAAATTCAAATCACTTCATTTTTTTTTTTGCTAGTATTGAAGTTTATAATCATTGTAATCATATAACAAAAATATTATTCTTTATGGAATTAAATTCTCTACCTACTAATAAGTTAAATCGCATAAATTAAATAAGACGTAGAAAAACAAATTTTAATTCTTTTTAATTAGAATATCATATATTTATTTTTAAATCTTTAATTATAATCATTGCTTTTTATAGATTATTGTGTATATTATACATTAGAGCAGCTTTTAATATTAGAATATACATATCTTATCTTATTATACTAGCAAAAATTCTATAAATATATATAAACCACCTCATCCCAATCTCTCTTTCCAGGAACGCAAAAGAACTCCTAGAAAATAAGGACATTCTCCCTGCTGATAAAGGAAACGCAACAGTTATTTTAAACACCTTAGATTACACGGTGGGTGGATAATGTGGGAAAGGATGTGAGAGAGATGGGAGAGGTTAGGTACTGGAAAGTTGTAGCTCAGAATAGGAATACTTGGAAGGGTGTGATTGCTGCGGCCAAGAACTTTCGAGTTCCGTAGAGTCACAGAGATAGATAGATTACAATCAAAAAATGTTGAAACTACTTGAAAGTTCAGAATACAAAAGTATCAAAAATGACCCAACAACATACTTGGAAAAAACAACCAAGAAAATAATCGCCCACTGAAATCAAACAAATTACTGTTCCAAGAAAAAAGTCCTCCAGAATTCTACGGCCTTCCAAAAATACATAAACCTGGAACCCCACTCTGTCCTATAATCAGTGCCTTCAATTCCCCCCCACACAAATTAGCCCAACACCTAGCAAAAGTCCTCCAACCATTAGCAGAACAAGCTGATTCCTATATCAAAAACAGTTTTCCTTTTCTGTAACGCCTTCGTAATATCCAATTGAACGAAAACGATCTTTTGGTGAGTTTTGATATAGTATCACTATTCACCAAAATCCCCCTTTTTCAAACCTTTGATATCCTTAAAAACAAAACACCAATTATTCAAATCCATCCTGTCTTCTTTTAAATTATTTGAAATTGTTTAATATATTTTGTCGTTTATTTATTTTAAATTATTAGTTAATATTTATTAATTAATTAGTTAGGTTTATTATTTTAGATTTTTTCATAAAAATATTTGAAATTTTTTAATCTGTTTGTCGTTTAATCTTTTGTTAATTTATATTTATTTATTTATTGTATGCTCTTTTAATAAATTATCATCATATTATAATTTTACCCAGAAAATAGTCTCAAATGAACAGCGCACAGCTTTTAATAAATTTTTATAAAATGTTTTTATACCTAAATCAAAATAAAGAAATTGATTGATGGTTTCTATGTTTAAATGGAGACACAAGAGTGAGACTATAAAATAAGAATAGTAGAAAAAAGGATTTTCATTACATAAACGCCCCAACGAATTTATTAATATTACCAGCCAAATAAGGAATGATTTTATTTAATATAAATTAAATTATTTTTAATATTTAACTTTTTATTTATAAATTATAACATAAAGATATACATATTCTCATTTTTTTATTTAATTTTTCATTTCTTTTCGAATATTATTTTAATGGATTTTTTAATCCATTAAAATAAAAAGAAATTACATGTGACATAGTGATTTTATTATTATATAAATAAAGGAGAGGTTTTATTAATAAATGTCTATTGTAAAACTACATATTTATATATATATATATATAATATATAATAGAATGTATAGATGTATATAAAGAGATCCTTCAGGGAGAAAAGAGTTTCGTGTGTCCCTGACATGGATATCCGTCCGGTCAAGTTCAGGCATTTGCAAAGGAATGATGATAATGTGGATGTAGAGTGTGTGTGGAGAGGATGGAGAGTGCACAGATACACTCCAATAGAAATTGAAAGTGGGGTCATATCACCACCACAACCACTAACAACAACAAAACACGACACTTAACCAGCTGTTCAATTAGCAATTATAAAGGAATATACAAATATATAATACTCAAAACTCAATTTACAGGGAATTAATTACATTTTATCTAAAATAAGAAATAGAAAAATATATTTTGATGTTCAAATTAAATATAAAACAATGAGGACAAACAAATAAGAAATTAATTAAATAAACTATATCAGTGAAGAAATTTTTATTGTATATCTATTCTTATTTGTACTATCAAAATTGAATTGTAGTTTAGAACAACGGTGGCCAAACCATGGCTCGCGAGCCACATGTGCCTCTTTTTGAGTTTATTGTGGCTCAATTAAAAAATTTAAAGTTATCACAATTTAGAATTTACATATATTAAACTGGACAAAGACTACGTCATCACATATATTTATTTGCATATAATTATTTAAAGAAAATTTAAAATTCAGTTATTTCTGCAAGTTTTAAAAACTTTGTTGTAAAATGTAGCCGATCTATTCCAACTGTCTACTTGATTAAAATAGCAACACCAGAACTATTGCATGAGGGGCGTACGACTTATTATTAATATAATTAGGTATTTTAATAGCGCACTTATTCGTAATTTTTACTTTTGAGACTTTTGAGCCCCTCAAAAGTAGATTTATTTTCGGATTCGGCTTTTAAACATTTTCGATTTTTCAATATGGCTCTAAGTATCACCAAGTGTGGCCACCTCTGGTTTAGAATGTGTATATATCTTTCTGAATATGATTACGACCGACACGATTTTTTATGAAACAATCTTATTGAGACGTTTTTAAAGTGAACAATCTGAAGAGGTTTCATTTTTAGGCAAAATAATTTTAATTCGGAGAATATATATATATATAAGATATTTAAAATAAACATCATTTAATTGATATTCATATGGACTACTAAAATAATAAATAAAGCATAAAATTAAAATTAAAATGATAGCTTGTAAAAGAAACTTTAATTTATATAATATAAGAATGATTATCAAAAACAAAAATAAAAATTTAAATATTTTCGTATTTTTTTTTATTAGAATAGGTACGGATTGAACTCAAGTAGGTAGGCTTCGGATGAAGAGTATGGATCATTTTTTAAAATTCGTCAAAAATCAATTTTAAATATATGATCTATTAACTAGATTCAAACAGGAGTATATATAAGATAAAAAGCCGTAGAGGATATTCATATTAATCAACCAGAAATTTAATTCTAAGACTATACTATCACAATTGGGACAAATACAAAATATTCTTAAAATTTGAATTGTCTAGTTGCATGGGTAATAAATGTAAAGTTTTTAAATCCTTACAAACAGAAATAAATCCTTTATATTTATTTATTAGATTAAATTATACATATATATTGTTATACATTATATAGATTATAATGTATATAGATATAAATGATTATGATATATATCATCAAGTAAATATAAATAATAATATCCAATAAACTATAAAATCTAGATCACTTGAATCATTGCAAAGTTGTGATTTTGAAATTTAATTAATTACTTTTATTATAAAAAAATTTAAAATTATTTTTGCTAAAACCTATCATTTAAGTTATTTTTCTTTAATAGATTTGAATACATATATTATATAACTATAACTATAAATAATATAAAAATGTTTGCTCTAGAACTCTAGATGGATAATAATTAATATTAATATGTGTTAAATAATTAAATGAATAATCATGATTATTTATTGATTATAATGTTAGATTGTTGAATTAGGAGTCGGTGTATCAAGTCCGGCTGGGAATCAATTGACTGTTCATTTCTCACAGGAGAGAGAGAGAGAGAAAGAGAGAGAACGATGAACGCTTACAACTATCATATGGATATTAATCATTTAACTTACTTATCTAATTAAATTAATTAATTTCGTCAAAAAGAAAAAAGAACGAATTGTCTCAATTGAAAGAATATATTTTCTCTCTCTCTCTCTCTCTCTCTCTCTTAGTTGGGAAAATGAATCGTTTTTAACAAAAAAAATCTGGAGTGTCTCCACTCGAGTATCTCGCATATTTGAATTGGATTAAATAACATATATTAATTTAAATTAAATTAAATTAATTAAATTATAAATTAAAATTAATAAATAATATTTATTAAACCAGCGCATGTTTGGCTCTTTGTTGATGGCACCACGTCACGTGTTGGCGCGTGAGATTTGCAGTGTTAAAAAATTAATTCTGGTACTTTCAGGGATTCAATCAAGCTGTAATTCTATATATAGCAGTTTTATACAATTATTAATCATGTGAAAGATTATCAAAAATATATCTTTATTTTTACGGTCACTTTAGAAGAAAAAAAAAAACGTTGTAGGTAATGACCCTTTTCTGGTTGAGCTCCATTTCTCAAAAGTTGATAGAAAACTATGAATTTTGAATAATGCCCATATACAAAATTTCATCATTCTAGCTCATACCGTTTTTGCGTAATCTTGGTTACATACATACACACACACACAGACATTTTTCTCAACCTTAGTGAAAATGATTCAAGAACCTTCAAAACATATAAAAACATCAAAATCTCAACATCGAAAATTTTCGTGATCGCAATACTATCTCTAGCGAGATAGTAAAAACAAGACACTTTCTTCAAAATCTTTATATAAACTTTTTTAATGCAATTTTCTACCACAAATTTTGATTAAAAAAATTTAATTTTATATTTTTGTGAATGTAAATATAAATGAAAAGTAAATAGAAATTTTCTGGAATAGAAACAAGGCAACGCCTGTTTTCCTGGAAACGCAACCCGTGTGGCAACAGGTGAATTGGACTGCCTATCGTGCCCCTTTCTCTTTCATTTTTATCAGTTTCGTCTTCTTCATTTTATAACATTTTTTTTCTTCTTCTCAATACGTCTGTTTCGACCAACTCGTCACGCCAGCGCTTTTTTGGAGGTCCTCTGCTTCGTCTTCCATCAGGCCGATTAATTAAGATTTTCTTGAGGATTCACAGTTCCTATTAATTATATTCTACTTATTTATTTATTTTTTAAGAAATAATATCAGAATATTTATATAATATATAATTTGTGGTTAAGTAAGTCCTCTTACCCTTACAAAGTGATGAATTTTTAAAAATTATAATCCTCGGCTAATGACAGCTATTTGATAATGTCGTGTAGTTCAGTGTAAATTTAAATTTTTAAGTCGATAACATTGAAAATTATATTTTTTTCATTTATATTGATATACAATAGTAGCAATAATAAGTATATTTAATTAAAATATTGATTTATCAATTTTCTTTGAAAAAGTTTAGTTCAAGTTTATTAAAAATAAAATGAAATAATATAAAAGTTATTAATAAAATAAAATATTAATGTATTTTATCAAGGAATAAAAAATATAACTTTTTGAGTAATAATAAAATATTTTTATCGAAAAATAATTAGAAATAATCGAAACTGCCGAAAAATTTCCGATGGTACCTTTGAAATTCTAAAAGTATTTTGTTATTTATTTATTAAATTATAATTTATTTGTTATTTATTTATTTCTTTTACATATATGGACAAGTTTATCAAAGGACTGTACTATCATTAAAAGGTAATATTCCCTTTCAACAAGAAAATTAATCTTTTACCATGTTTTATTGATTTTTCTTTTTCTTTTTTTATTTCAACTTAATATTCATTTTGAATGTTGAAAAGTTTAGATATAAGTATCACGATACATATAAACAAACTTAACTGTTTTACAAATAAAAAAAAATTTAATTTAATCCAAGAAATGATTGAATTTCATAGTCAAAATGTTAACAAATTTCCCTCATTGTGATTTAAAAAACCAATTTATAAATGAACAGGTGTTTATTTATAACCTTGATGAAATATTTGAAAAACTATTTACAAAATAACTTTTTTTTATAGATATGAAATAAATATACTACTTCATGATAAGTGTTATCAATATATTTGTTTATTATTATAAAATTTATTTAATTCATTTATTATTTAATTATAATTGTGCAAATTTTGTTTCGTTCTATTTAAATTATTTTTTTCAATTTTGTATATCTACCTTTTTTTTACTTTATTTTCATTGTAAAAAAATATAATATTGTATATAAGTAATATATATAATCGTAATCAATAGACAAATACAATACTATATCTTATTTGATATTTGTAGATGAGAAAATAAATTCGGTTTATAAATGAGGAATGTTTTTTTACCTACAACTCTTGGACTGTAAAAAAGAATAAATATTTAAAAACATTCAAGGATTGAACTCAAGATTATCGATCTTGACTTTTCAATTGTTCCCATCAGTCTTTTTTAAGTGTAGATAAAAAAGATCGTTATCATTCCATTTAAACAAAGTAATTTATTTATATTATAACTGATAAGGGCCGTAAAATAATGAACAATATGTTGATATATCTATAAAATAATTTATGTATTTATGAAAATTTTGCAAATATAATTGATGTTTGTTAAGTAAATAAATGAGTGGGTGGGTAGAATGAGAATAAAAAAGAATGAATATCTGTTTATATCTTGAACGATTTGACCGCAATGACATTCCTCATGGAGTTTGTATAGGAGTTAGAAGGAAAGAGAGAGAGAGAGAGAGAAAGTGATAAAAAAGAGATCATCTTGTAGATAGACTAACCAAACTGTTACTCTGTTCGCTTATAGTAAATACGCACAAACACCCACCCCATTCTCCCTAATTCTCTTTAGTTTTTTTTTTTATTTTTCTCTCTCTCTCTTTATATATCTATACATATATTTATATATATTATATACCTTTCTATAAAATAGAATTATTAATTTAGAAATTATCAATATTTTTCCTATTTATAAAGCTGTTCTACCAATTCACTAAATTATAGATGTACCATTTTTATGTATAAATTAAATCAAATAGAGAATTGGAAATTTTAACGAATAATTTTTTTAGAAAACTTCGTAGATTTTGAAATTAATAAGATTTTGAATTGCAATTTTGAGATCGTTTAACTTTTTAAATTCTATGAGTAATCGAAATTCGAAGAGTAAAAATACATATTAATTCTATTTGACTGGCATAATAAAATAACATATATATTATATAATATTATTTCAAACTCTTAAACCAACTCTAAATATTATTTTTAAAAATCAGTTATTAATAGAATTTTTAAGTTGAAAATCAATTTTTATCGGTTTCTTTTTTTGGAAAACTCATATTAAATGCTTTTATCTTAAAGAAATAAGTGTAAAATAATATTAATATATAAATAAATATAAATATATAGGATAGGTATTCCTATCAGACTTGCTAATTACTTTTAAGGAGTGTTTTAGACATCATCCAGATTGCATAACTCTCAGGGGCCTTGTATTTGAAACAAAAAAAAGAAACTTATTAGATTACAATTAATATTTAGTTCAAATGGGATAGGGGGTTGAAAGGCTTAAATTATTATTTATACACAAGCATATTGAATACTTATAATTAATAAAAACATTATTTAAAATCAAAATTAGATAAAAAACAAAAATTTTCGTGTATCTAACAATTTCTAATACTTTTAGTTCTACGAATATTTAATATTTTAAATTGTACTTTGTATGCTCCCCTCTTACCTAAATTTAATTAGTTTAATTGTTTTTCAATACAATATTTAAATTTTTTCACAATTTAATTTAGATTAAAATTAATAATAATACACGAGATCTTAAAAACCACTTTTTTGGATGTATTCAAATATAGTTATACTTATGTTTCTGTTATCTTTTATTATTAACGAAAAGATTTCAATCAATTTGAAAATTGAGAAAGATAAATATATATATTATCTTTAGTTTTTTTTGTACGCATATAAATAAATATAAATGTATATATAAGATAAATTTAAATTAAAATTCATTTGAGGAAAAGAAAACGAATACATAATAATCTATTTTTTATCTTTGAATTAACTATTTCATTTCATATATAAAACAAAAAAAAAATGATTTTTTTATCAATCTATATTTAAATGTTATCACATCATGATTATGTATAAATGAAATGTGTGTTATTTATAACAAAATAATAGACAATAACATTAAAAAAAATCCCTTAAAATACTAATTCAATCTTTCCATTATATGCTCTTCTGTATACGATTAAATTAAATGATTTTAAAATTCAATTTTAAATAAAAGATTTACTACTTTGTCTTTAACATGATAATTTTCGCAATACTGTAATATTATTATTTTGTTGTCACGGACTTATTGATCTTTCCTAAAATATATATATATATGATACATACCATTAAAATATTTATATTATTTTATTTTATCAAGTTATACTAGATATAATATAATTGATGAAGAGAAACTATAGAAGAAATAGAAGAAGAGCTATCTGAAGTTTAAAACTAATAATAAAAAATTATAGTATGAAACTGAGTGCATATTGTGAAATAAAATTATTTGAATTTATATCATACAAAATCACTTGTCAAACGGAAATCGAATAGAAATTGAAAATATTGAAAAATATTCTCTTAAACTATTTTTATATAGAAATGAATCATATATATTTAAAAAATTTTAAATAAGAAATTTTCCGACAAAGTTAAAATAATTATTTAATGGTAACATCATTACTATGTGAATCAGTTACTGTTTTAACTATTTATTTTTATGATTTAATTTTAAATAATTTTTTTAATATAGAAAAAATTAACTAATTACGAATGTTATTTAAAGGACAGATTTTATGTGAATTAATAACTATTCATATAGAAAGGTTTAAAGTTTCGAGATGATTGAAGGTGAGTCATAGCAATTTCAAATTAGATAATAAGTATAAATGTTTGATTCTAAGTTTAAATTATTCATTTTCAAATCACAGTCCCTAGTACAAAATTAAGATATAAATATTTTGGATATAACAAGAGAATATAATTAAAAATATAGTTATCTAAACTAGGGCTGCAAACCGAACTGAAACCGAACCGAACCTGTTTGAATCGCAAGTTGCCGAACATATGTACCCTGTAGGCACGCGTTTGAATGCACTACTCATTGTACCATCTTGTTCTGTGCAGTGTTGCCAGAGTTTTGATAATATCTGAATTGATAACTTTTAAATAATAATAATAATAAATTAATAAACGTTAAGTTACATTTCAAATTAAAATTTTAACATTTTTTTTATTTTTTTAAAGGTTAAAGTTTAAAATAAAAAATAAAATCTAAGATATAAA
The DNA here is from genome assembly GCA_963082975.1 of Labia minor. NCBI lineage: Eukaryota > Metazoa > Arthropoda > Insecta > Dermaptera > Spongiphoridae > Labia > Labia minor. The sequence goes on from OY720346.1 coordinate 33,048,941, forward strand.
AAATAATATATACTTTCATTATATGATTGTGTTTTAGTTTAAAATATTAATCCATATTCAAGATTCTTGAAAAAAAATTAACCAATTTTATTTTTAGTTTTATTTGTTTTTAAATTATATCTTATTTTTTAAACCATTTTTAAACTATTTTTTAACACCAGTTCAATAAATAAAAATAGTGAGCTAAAACAATACTAGTATATAACACAATGAAATTTAATATAGAATATAAAATATATTTAGATATAATACATTTCTATTTTTGTTATTTTATATTATTATGAGAATCTTAAAATAACGAATAAATTTCTCAAACTTTCAGTAGTTAAAAGTTAAATGTAAAACAATATATTTTTTAAATGAATGAATTATTAATTATAAAGTTTAATATATGTTTTCATCAAAATTTCTGTTAAAATGGTATTATACCTTTCAGGCAAAGTTAATCTTAATTAAGTAAAAGTTTTTTGTAAAGTAAATTGAATTTACCTGTCAAATAATGAAGAAGAATCGCGGCAATTGGATACACTGCAGGGCTGTATGTAATATCGGGGCAAGCATATCCCAGGACAGAGACCACTCGATCACATACTGTGCGGCCTTTTCTTGAGAGATGATAGCACTGACATCGACTCGCCTCGACGAATTGCGGTAATACAATTGGCTTGTCAGGCAGTTCTGAAACATAAGTCCTAATTGTGGTGAGTCAAGTGAACAAGTCCTCAAGCCGACAGGTTAACACAGGAAACACATACACACAGACATTATCTCTTCTAATATCATCTCTATATCAGATCTATCACATTCTTTTCAATTATGCTACAACTATTCTACTACAAAGTATACGGTGCAATACATAGACATTCATTATCATGGCCATTCAATTATTAAAATATATACTTACAATTAGTCTATATATATATATATATATATATATCTATATATTAAAATATTAAATAGAAACAAGCAAAATTCAAAAGGCAACATCAAGTTATTGATGAATATCATTTCATCACAAATATAAAGGAATGAAAAGTTTTCAATCTATACAACTTAAAGTTAGTGTCCTTTTATGTGTGTTTAGAAGAGAGATAGATAGAGGGAGAGAGAAAGAGAAGAATGTTGTTACTTTTTAGAGAATGAGATGAAAATTATTATTATTATTATTATTATGGAAATATATTAAGGAAATTGAATCCCTGTAACTGACAACTTAAAATCTTTCCATAATTTAAATTCTTGTAAAATATCTTACCAGTTGAAAAAAAAATGTATTTTTAAAATCAGATTTCAAAGTCATAACTATGCTTTATTTTATCGTAATTTTCAGAAAGAAAAAAATTGAAACGATAGTATGATATTACTTTAAGGATTCCGATTATTAGGAATTTATACAATTATAAACCTAAAAAAGTAATTAATTTATAAAATGATCTCAAAAAATACAGGTGGGGTTGTTTGACCAAGGACGCGTTGAGCAGACGATATAGATGGAGGTGGCTCAGAATTATAGGAAGGTTGGAGTCAAACAAGAGTAAACCACATTTCAGATGATTCATTTCGTTTAATTTAACTAAATTTCTGACATATCACAATGAATATACAATTAATATAAACGTAATAAAACTATTTTATATGAACTTTCTTATTTTGTAGAAGTGTTACGTGATAATAAAATATATTAATGATTATTTAATTATAAAATTATAATTATACGAAATGATTATAATTATTGCTTTAACTACTAAATACTAAAATATTTTATATAGATATTTATTAGGTTGTTCGGAAAGTAATTTCGCTTTCTCCCGAAAGAGGGTTTAATTTGTATTTTTTGCACCTATAACTTCATACTTAAGGCGTATAACCATATATATTTTGGGGTTGTGTGTGAATAAATTCAAGTAATTTTACGTAAGAGTTTTTGGTTTGTACCCTTTTAAGCATTTTAGTCATATTTTACTTTTTTATTATAGAAAAGGTAAGAATTCTGTTCAAGCCAGAAAAAAATTGAGCGATGTATATGGAGTGCCAAAACTAGTTTGCAAAATTTCGAACTGGTAATTTTGATGTCGAAGATGCATCACTTTCCGGAAGGCCGATTGAAGCTGAGAGAAAAATAATAAAGACACTAGTTGATGCAAATCAGCGAATAATAAAATATTTATACATTACTTGATAATGGTAGTTCATTTTCACGAAAAAAAAAACGAAATGACTTTCCGTACGACCCAATAGTAATTATAATAATAAATGAAAATGCGAAAAACAAACATGCGAACTTTAAGTAGGGAAACTTTAGGAGACCTTAATATGAAGATTAATTAAATCAAATACAGCAAATTCTTTTTGATTCTGCACTTTAACGGAGCAAAATATCCGAGTTATCTTATATAGTAACACCATTCGTGTTAGAATCTTAATTAAAGGTAAAAATTTTCTTTAAATTTATTATTTTTTTAAAATGATAATTAAAATTCATCATTATTCAATTAAAGATTTAAATGATCCTCTCGTTTTGGGGCTGAGTCAATTTTACATTTAATTTAAAAAAAAAATATTATTTAATTTTGACTCAGTGAAATTCTGAACCTGTGTATAAACTGAGTGTATGATTGTGTATGTGTATGTGTAAGTGTCTGTGTGTGTGTGAGTGTGTGTGTGTGAGAGAGAGAGAGAGAGAGAGAAAGAGAAAGAGAGACGTGATTCTCTCACAAGGACATATTAAAAATATAAATAGTACCAGCGACAAGTATTCTTTAATATTATTTTTCTTATGAATAAAATGAATAATAGAATTAATAATAATAATATTTGTTAACGAATCATTCTTTTTGACAAATATATGATCAAGTCAAGTCAGGAAAATGTGTGGGTGGATGTCAGAGAGAAGAAATAGAATTAAAGGGATTGAATCAATCATTTTTAATTAAGATAAATAACTATCTTTCTCTCTCTTTTACCAATTTATATGTATTCATTATTTTTTAATATTAACTGAAATGTAATATTAACTAAAGAAGGATAATTTCATTGAAAGTTTGAATTTGTATAATAAAAAGAGATAAACAGCTTTTTATTAATTATTCATTAAAATAATTGTACCATCATAATAATAATATTATTAGGATCTGGTTAGGTGTACAAAGAATATTTATATAAATTAAGGCATAGTAAAAAAAAAAAAAAATTTTTACCTTCAAAATGTATAGTGACGTTATTTATGTTGTTAATATTATCGCCATGGGGACGCTTTAATCGGGCAATTTTCTCAACCGGTAGATTGCCCGATACTCTATACATAATTAAAATTATGATATTACCCTTTATTCAATGAATTTAAATTAATGCGCTATTTGTCTTATTTATATATAATGTTTTAATTTCTTACAAATATAAACAAATTATAAACGAGATATACATACAAAATACCTATATCTTATCTTATCTTCTTATACGAGTAAAAATTATTTGTAAATGGGTTCTTAAAAACCGCTCTAACGATTTTTTTGAAATTCACACCAGAGATAGTATTTATAAAGAAAAATTAAGTTTTATTGATCATATCTCTGGAAAAATACATCTTTATTAGTTTTTTTTTTCTAAATTTAAATGTATAGATATGATATTTATCTGTTTTGGGAAACCTCATTTTATAAATTTTTTCTTAATTCAAATATTTAAGCAACATCTGTTTATAATTATCATAGAAAAACAAAAATATTATTTTACGTGAATAATTTGATCTTACAAAAAGTTAATATTTAAAATTTTACTTAACAATTATTAAATCAATTAAAAAACGGTAATATTAATTTCTAATACTAACATTATGTTAGCTTAGAAAAAATATAGTAAAACTCAGTCTTAAGAGCATAATATAAATTAACATAATGGGAATAGATGAGACTTGAGAAAATGACAGGTCCAGGGTAATATTTTTCATTCAATTCTTGAATACTATGAGTAAATTTTGTGTTACACGCCTTTCCTATTTATCCTATTTACTCAAAAATCTATCATTACATTCTTTAAGAAACCTTTTACTTGTCGGTTTATCTATCATAATCCTTTGGCTACCTTAAAATCACATAAATAGTTCATTGTAACTTGACAATCTGTAATTCTTCCTTGTGACTCATTATTATCTAATGCAAGTGTGAATTCCAAATTAAAAAAATAAAATAAATTAAGATTAATTAAGATGACTAGAGTAATTTTGTTTTCCTATTTCTATTTGATTTATTTTATCTAAGATAAATATCTTATCTTGAGTGTAAATGGGAAATCAAAAAATATATATAAATCATCATCAAATAAATCCCCCAAAAATAGAGGAAAAAGTAGTGAATAAATAGAAAAAAAAAATAAAAAATAGAAAATTCTTGGAAAATTAACTGCTATTATATGATTTATTATTTTCTATTTTCAATTTATTTTCATAGAAAATATTTTAAAATTAATTGTGAAAAAAAGATGGTGGCTTTAGTAAAATGTTCTTGAAGATAATTACACATGATCTTACCTAGTGAATCTACAAGGTTTTGTAGTCAAAAAAAATTTAATCGTAGTCGTATTCGTCAGAAATTTTTTACAAAAAAATAAATACGCCAACTAATCCCGGTCTACTTAAATAACCTTTATGCACCCCAAATATAGTTATAATTCTAAAAAGGAGAAGGTTAAGATTAATGAAAAGCTTATTTTGGAAAACCAATTTAAAAACGACCAGTGGTCGGATGAATATGAATGAGCTGGAAATTGACTGAAAATGGAATGCTCAGGCTAGGAGCGGTTGTAGGAAAGTGATTGCTGTGACCGGAAAAATTCAGTAGAGCCTTTGAGTCTAACTAACATCACAATTATAAATAAGTTTATATTTAATTCAAAACGAAATGAAACTCAGGCTATAAAATATAAAAATAGATAAAATAGTGTGTAAATATTAAATGAATATATTTTTAAACTTTATCCAAATATTAATTTATTTACTTTTAAAAATATTTCTTACCTTTTTTTAAATAAAATAAGTATAATATATCTAATTTATAATATATGTAAAAAAAAACAATTGAAAAATGATACACAATGTTTTTAAAGAAAAGAAGTGAGCAAAGCTTATATAATCTTATTTCATTAATAAAATAGACACACACACACACACCATGGGCAAAAACAACAACGATTTCAATTTAATTTTAGAATTGGGGTTACTTCAATTTTAAATACCTATAGATATGTAAAATTTATCATTATTATCAATTAAATTGTTTGTTTTTTTTTAATAAAAAGGCCTATTAAACGAAAATATGATGTAATATAGGTAGGTATACATCATTAATAGATGTTAATAATAAACAAACATATTAGTTAAATATTATAAATTAAAATTATTCAGTGGGATTATTGTTTGTAGTAAAATTTAATAGAATACGTTTGTTTAAAATATTATACAAACATTGTTAAAGTCTACTGTTTTAGTTAGCTTAACGAATCAACATCTCTTTTATATCTTTACAGCACACCCATTGTTGAAATAAAATTTTCTTAGACACTCGAAAGATCATAAAAATATATTTGGAGTATATTTTTTACTACTAAGATTAAAATGAGCATGAAAATCAATTTGAAGACAATTTAATTTTAGCATGATTTTTTTTTTTATTAAAAAATGGCTTCAGGTTAAACCATTTAGTCAAATTAGTAGGATTATTTATACAATATTTTATTAATTTGTGGAAAAATTATATTAAATTAATAAATACTATTAAAAGTATTAATTTAAAATTAAAGAAAAAATAATTAAAAACCTCTAATATATTTGAATTTAATTAATTGAGATTGAAAAATTATAGAAAGAGAAGAGGAGACAAGATGGAATTGTTTGTTTTTTTGTTTGATTTTGTTAAATTAAATTTTGTTAATTTTTTTGTTTGATTTTGTTAAATTATGCACATCTATTAATGTGTAATCATCTATAACAGGGGTGTCCGCGAAGACATTTCAAGTGCCCACATTCAAATTACTGAGTATTAAGTTATTACTAAGAATAATATTAATTTAAAGTCATGGCACAAAAAAATAACATTTTCGATTTTTTTTCAATTTTTTCAAAAGGTAAATTTTTCCGATTGTCTCTTAAACATTTTCGAGTTTTCAATAAGGCTCTAAGTATCATCATGTGTTCCCACCCCTGCTATATTATTTCAAAAATGTGCCCGACTATTGAAAAAGGTTGCCAACCCCTGATCTAACATACTAGTATACTAATATTAATAAAATGAAAACCCTCCCATTTCGATTTATACCAAAATTTTTTCATTATTTTTTTATATGAACTTTTTAAGTTAAAAATAGTCTATTTTTATAGAACCTGTGTTTAAGTTTTATAAATAAAATTAAAAAATATATAAAATAACATTGATAGCATTTTAATGGAAAGCTTGTTAAACATATACTAACGTTTTCTTTTTTAGAGCTCTTTTTTATTGTGATTCCTATATTTTTTTAAAATATAATTTATGTTATCTTTTTACAAATTTAATCATTTAAATAAATGAAATCAAAATTTTATATACTTTGAATAAAAATTAAACGAAATATTGAAAATTTTTTAAAAGAATTTAGTATTTTTATTGCTTTATGTTTTAAATAAGTTCCAATACGTGTTTAACCTAAAATTTTTTTTAATAATTTCAATTTATTAATAGAACTGAAAAAATTAAAAAAAATAAATAATGATATCAATATCAAAGGTAAGTTAGAGTCTAAGACTTAGATTGTAAGAGTCTAATACTAGCTGCTGATGATGACGTGACTGTCAAAATGATTAATTTAATAAAATTTATATTGAAACTAAAACCGAGTTATTGTTTTTAATAACATACTTTTGACATATTGGTGTTGTAATATCTATGACTCAGATTCCCAAACTTTTTTATGTCGTAGACCCCTTGTCATGTTTTTCAGTTTTGGTTAGGCCCCCTACTTATCTGATATTGATTTTTAGTAAATTCCTAACTGTAGTGAAGTTTAGTGTTAAAAACTTAAAGAAAAAACACATGTCAAGTTTTATACATTTATTAATTGAATTTAAATTAAAACTACTCAAAATAAAATTTTGTATCTGTTATATAAAATATACTTAACACATAAAATAAACAAATTAAACTAAGCAATAAGTAAATGTTTTTAGTGGGAAGGATGAACCTGATGGATTAATAATAAATTATCAACATTTGGCGTCAATTTTGTAAGGTTTAATCTTAAATCTCCTTGGCTAATTATGTCCAGTCTGTTTTTTTGTGTAATAAACAGTACCAGTTTATATTTTTTTCAATATTTTCTTAGCACTTTCCTTTTCAAGATTCAGGAAACGAATAAACGTATTTGTCTCATTCGTATTCATAGTGGCAATGAACAGGTCAGTGCAAATTCGCGAAGCTCTGAGACAAAAATGGACAAGAATTTTTACTGCGCATATGCTTATAACAAGATGATACTTTTACAATTTCAAAATGTATTGCGACCACAAAGCGAATGCCTACATCCTACAACTTACACAATTTTATAAACATATATAATAAATTTTTTACTTCATATGTACTTTGATAAATAATGTATATGTCTTTATATTATAAGATAGTATAATGTAAGTAAATAGGTATTATAAGTGTTTGCTGAAATCCACTATCGTGGATCCCCAATTTTTTTTTTCCGGGATAAGTAATAAAAGTAACTGTAAAAAGAGTGATTAAATATAATTTCTTTTGTAAATATAATAAGCACAAATCCTGAATTTCATTTATAATATTAATTTTTTTTTTTATGAAACTTCGCCAGTTGATTCCTTGATTAATTCTAAAAAACTTTTAATTTTTGAGATAAAAAGGATGAAAGTTTGAATATAATTCCATTGATATTCCATTTAGCTACCATGTTTTATCCATTTGAGGGCTCCACTAATTTTCCGTTTTTTTTTTAAGTTCGATTTGGATATAGAAAAATTGAAAAATTAAATAATTTCCATATATCCAAACCGAACCGAAAAAACCAAGAATAAGTGAATAAGTGAATGATTAGTGAATTAGTCAATAAAACATTACTTAATGACTGCACATTTCGACGTTCATAACCAGCTAATCTGTCAAATTTAAAAAAATATTTATTTATCTCGAAAACTAAAAGTTTCACCCCTATATTGCCTAAGGAAAAAGTTTCTTAGAATTAATCAAAGAATCGAAGTTTCATCAAAATCCAAGAGATGACCTGTCTCGTTAACAATTACCGAAAATATATATATATTTTTATATATATAAAAGTATATTTTTGTAATTATATAAGCCTTAACAAATAATATAATATGTTTTTGTTGTTGTTAGTTTAATTATTTTTTTTTGTTTAATTTAATATAAAAACAGGGTCATATGTGTATGCCCTCTCCCATTTGCTTTCAGACACTCAGGTCCTTGGATCATAATTGTCAGTATCAAAAGGGTGAGAAATTCCGATATTATACTGATATTAATTATTTTTTAAATTTTTTAAGTTTTTCAAAATTGTTAAAGTTTTTTAGGATAACTTTACAAATAGATAGAATGGTTCAACGAGAGTTGTCAGTCTAATCTTTAAATCAAATCTAATACATACGTTTATCTTATAATAGTATACTCTTGGTATCATCGATAAAAATTTCCGGCGCTCTTGGCACGTAGCCAAGGGCTCTGATCCATGATCACTTTTTATTTACGAGTACATAATTTTATAATAGAATATAATATTCTTTAAGATTATTTTAATTATATTATTATTATTATTTAGCAGGATTTAGCAGGAACCATTTTCTTCCAACCGCCCTACCAGAGCCACCTAAATTATATTCTCTCTCATCTCCCTAACATCCCTCCTTATATACCCACCGGGGCCTTCGACTATCAACTGTTTGCTTCCCAAAACAATAAAGTAAAAAATTTAATATTAATTGTTACTGATATCTCACTATCGTTCCCAATTCTTCATATATTAATATAAAAGGAAACAATAGAAATCCAAAGTTTAAAACATTCTCCATTCTAGTTTATTTGTATGTTTTTACTATCTCGTAAGAGATAGTATTGCGATCACGAAAATTTTCGATGTTGAGATTTTGATGTTTTTATACGTTTTGAAGGTTCCTGAATCATTTTCACTAAGGTTGAGAAAAATGTCTGTGTGTGTGTGTATGTATGTAACCAAGATTACGCAAAAACGGTATGAGCTAGAATGATGAAATTTGGTACATGGACATTATTCAAAATTCATAGTTTTCTATCAACTTTTGAGAAATGTAGCTCAACCGGAAGAGGGTCATTACCTACAACGTTTTGATTTTTTTTCCTCTAAAGTGACCGTAAAAATAAAGATATATGTTTGATAATTTTTCACATGATTAATAATAGTATAAAACTGCTATATATAGAATTTCAGCTTGATTGAATCGCTGAAAGTACCAGAATTAATTTTTTAACACTGCAAATCTCACGCGCCAACACGTGCCATGGTGCCATCAATAAAAAGCCAAACATGCGCTGGTTTAATATTTATTATTTATAATTTATAATTAATTAAATTTAATTTAAATATAATATATTATGTTATTTAATCCAATTCAAATTGCGAGATAGTCGAGTGGAGACACTCCAGCTTATTTTACCTTGATATAGTTTAAAATCTATAAATTTTGTTAATAAGGAATCACGTTATTTTGGTTATTATCACAATAAAAAAAATAAATGATTTATTATTTGAATTATTAGAATATTATTGTGATATAAATAATATGAAATAATAATAATTAATTATAATAAAAAATATGTATAATCTTATCTTATTAAACTAGCAAAAATTATATAAAGGTGATAGTAATTTACTTCTTGTTGCGTTTATATTATACTCTTCGTTTATTTTTATTAAAATAATTTATTTATCATAAGATATATAATATAGTTTATACAATTTGTCCTTAATTTTTAATAATCGTTTTTTACTTGGTAATATTTAACTCTCGTCTTTTCGTAATTTTTAACTAACTAATTGATTCTCAAAGTGGATGCTACCACCCCTTGTGGGTGCTCCAGCGATCCAGGGGGGTGGTGATGGCCACAGGTGCATTTAAGGAAAATGACTTGTATATTACTTTTCTATTCTCAATTCAATAAATAGATACATAATTCATGTTTCTAATTTACACCTTTATTTATAATATTTTGAGAATATCTGTTTAATTGTGTTATTAAAATAAAAAAATGTTAATTCCAAGGGGGCGCTGAGTATATTATTTCCTGGAAAGAGGGCGCTTGGCCAAATAGGATTGGGAACTACTGAACTAACTCCTTTCTCTTCGGAATTTTTTAACTTAATCCCTTTTTAAAACAATCAATTCACTTATATTCATATTAAAATCTAAATCAGGGTTTCTCAAAGTGGTGGGCCGCGGCTCCCTAGGAGGCCATGGACTGTCCGCAGAGGGGTCGTGGAATTTCTAAAAATGTGGATGATAAATTATAATAATTAAATAAGGTCATTTTTAACATTAGTAAATTCATCTATTGAGTAGTAAAAATTTGAATATAGAAATTTAAAATTATAAAAATTAAGCAATCTAAACTAAAAAAAACTAGGGGGAGGGCGTGACATATTGATTTGCATTCCAAGGGGGCCGTGACTTCAAAAAGTTTGAGAAGCACTGACTATGCCCAATCAGGATTTAGTCACTTTTGGCGCGAACATGAGGAGACTATTTCAATGACTCATTGAATTCTATAGAAAATGTCTGAAAATTGTACTATACCCCACTTTATATCAACATCAAATATTTAATTTTGCAATGGCCCCTAATAATTAATTATAAATGAAGAAACTTTAAATAATTATTTTATTTAAAAAGGCATTTTGTCGTTTAATTATTTTAAATTATTAGTTAATATTAATTAATTAATTATTAATTAGATTTATTATTTTAGATTTTTTTCATAAAAATGTTTGAAATTTTTTATGTTTTGTCGTTAAATTGTTATCTTTTAATTTTTTTTTTTTAAAGCTAATTTATATTTATTTATGTTCTTTTAATAAATTATCACCATATTATACTTTAACCCAGAAAATAGTGAAATGAAAATGAACAGCGCATAGCTTTTAATAAATTCTTATAAAATGTTTTAAACTAAAAGATTTCTGGGGTTTTGAAGGATCATATTGATTGATATGTACAAATACACAAATACGGCTTGGTTGTTTAAAATTAATTAATAGTAACCTAAAATTTATCTTATTAGTCAAACATTGTAAGTAAGTATATACATATTATGTCTTTCTCTAATCTTGAAAATTGTCATCATATTATTTATTATATATTTTACAAACATTTTTTTTTTTAATTAATATTAATTTAAAATGATAATTAAAAAGAATATCTTATTTCAAATAAATTATTGAATAAATTTGATATAATAATATTAAATTATATTATATTAATTAAAATAAGACTTAAAATAAATTATAAATAATATAAATTAAAAAATATAATAATAATATTATAAATTTAAAGAAAAAATTATATATTTCTCGAATGAATGGTTGAAGACGGAATTGGAGGTGATAATAAGATTTAGATGGGAAGATGAATGGAAAATTAAAAAGAAAGAATATGGCAAATAAATAACGGAAAGTGCCTCTCTAACGTGGTGCTTGGAAGGGTGGTTAGTTAATTCATCAACTCTGGCCTTGAGAAGATCGTGATACAGAGGGGGGTGAAAAGATCACTGAGACGAGGCATGACACCGGCCGGACGGACGGACCAGGTGCGGGTTGACTTGGGCACTGACCTTCAATCAGCTGAAGCAAGTGCTCGTCATCGATCTAAATGGCGAGATTTAACTCGTGAGTGGGAGTATTAGGACCAAGACACTTCCGTTAAGGAAGGTATCGTCTGGGAAGAATTTTATTTTATATGAAAAGAGTATATATGGTAATATATTCTCAGAATTTACATTTTTACTATCTCGTAAGAGATAGTATTGCGATCACGAAAATTTTCGATGTTGAGATTTTGATGTTTTTATACGTTTTGAAGGTTCCTGAATCATTTTCACTAAGGTTGAGAAAAATGTCAGTGTGTGTGTGTGTGTATGTATGTAGACAAGATTGCGCAAAAACGGTTTGAGCTAGAATGATGAAATTTGGTACATGGACATTATTCAAAATTCATAGTTTTCTATCAACTTTTGAGAAATGTAGCTCAACCGGAAGAGGGTCATTACCTACAACGATTTGATTTTTTTTCCTCTAAAGTGACCGTAAAAATAAAGATATATGTTTGATAATTTTTCACATGATTAATAATAGTATAAAACTGCTATATATAGAATTTCAGCTTGATTGAATCGCTGAAAGTACCAGAATTAATTTTTTAACACTGCAAATCTCACGCGCCAACACGTGCCATGGTGCCATCAATAAAAAGCCAAACATGCGCTGGTTTAATATTTATTATTTATAATTTATAATTAATTAAATTTAATTTAAATATAATATATTATGTTATTTAATCCAATTCAAATTGCGAGATAGTCGAGTGGAGACACTCCAGCTAATTATTTTAGCAGTAGTAATTCTTGGTCAAGTTTGAAAAATATATTATAAATCTGAAGCCACATCTAAGTATAACAACACTTTATCTTATCTTATTATACTAGCAAAAATTGTATATATATTTGTATATTTTGAGATTAATTTATTAATTAACCACTCGATGGATTTTTTTTTTTGAAATTCACACCATAGATAATATTTATAAAGACAAATCGATCTCTATTGGTTTCAGCCTGGAGAAAAATCAACTTTTGTTAGTATTTTCTTATTTTAAAATATGTAGTAGACGTGAATGACGTCTATAGACGTTTTATATTATAATTATTATAAATAAATTTATATGAAGCAAATATTGATCATAAATTTATTTTCTTTTAAATTCAACACAATATCAATCGGTGTAATAATTAATTTCAATGAATAAATATTAAATTAATTATTATTTACCAAAAAAAAAAAAAAAGAATAGTATTAAAATAATTGGAATTTAATAATAAATAAATGGAATTTATACCCATTAGACAAGAGATTATCTATTTGAAAACATTATTCTTGAAAATCCATATGAAAACATTAAATTCTATTTTGAATTAAGAATCATATTATTTTTTTTTTAAATTTATTTATAACATAATAAAATTTAAGAAAATATATATGTACAAAATAATGTAATATAGTTTCATTTCATAAAAAATATAATGAGATATATTATAGAATTATTAATAGAGTATTTCTCAGGAAAAATAAATAATATTATAACATTTTATCCATTCCATATTTTGATAGACAAATATCGGTTATAGACGTCCATTATATTTTTGTGAATATACTAAAAAATAATATAAACTGATTTGTGAATCTGTTATCTCGATAAAAATCTTCAAAAACTAACTAATTCTACAAAAAAAATTGTTTTTTACACCTTCAATAATTTAAAAATTTTGACAAAATAAATTATTTATTTATTCATAACATTTAGAGTGTTTAGACCAGGCGTCGGCAACCTATGGCACGCGTGCCAGGCTTGGCACGCGATGGGGTTCTGAATGGCACTATACAAAGTAATAAGGGAAATCGCGAAAATATCGAGACGAAGTGATTTTTAAATAAGAGAAAATGTTTAATTATAATTATTAACAACATTTCCCCGAATTGAACGATAAAGAGTGGTTATGTAAATTGATGTTTCTGACTGATATAACTAAACATCTCAATGAACTAAACTTAAGATTGCAAGGAAAACCCAAAACTGTGCTCGAACTTTTTATATATTGGACAGGATTTGCTACAAAGTTAAATATATTTTTATGTAATATTAATACTAGTACCTACAAATACTTCCCAAATGATATAGCGCTTGCAAATAAATCGACCATAGACAAAGATGAACTTAAAACCTTCGTTGAAGCACTTAAAGATGAATTTTCCAGAAGATGCTAAGACTTTGAAGCTCATGTGCCTATATTTTCCTTCCTCATAAAACCAGATTTAATAGATCCATTAATAATACCGTTTGATTTTTTAATTTTTGAGTGGATGAATGTTGATAATTTTGAAATGGAACTTATCGAACTAATATCTTCAGAATTATGAAAAACAAAATTTAAAGAATTACGAAAAAATCTGGAAGATGACTCTATGGAAAAATTGACTTCTATATTAAATTGTTGGATGTCATTGCCGGAAAGATTTAATTGTTTAAAGAAAATTGCATGTGCTCTCCTTTCCGCTTTTGGTTCCACATATCTCTGTGAACAAATTTTTTCTCACATGAAACATATTTTGAGTCCACAAAGAAGTCGTTTAACAACTGAACATTCAGGATCTTGTATTAAATTAAAAGTCACAAATTATACCCCTGATATTGAAATATTAAGCATAAATGTGCAGGGGCAAGGTTCGCATTAAAAATTTTTAATTTATGTTAGAATTTTATGTTATTTTTTTAATAAATATGTTTAAAAGATAAATTTGGTAAAAAATTCTTCTCCTTTAGAACCCCAATATAATTTAGAAATAAGGCGACACCCTGAATCATATTGGTAGAGTGGCTTGGCACACCACAGCTAAAAGGTTGCCGACCCCTGGTTTAGACTATACTTATACGTAATTTAAAGATGTTTTTTTTTACTTTTGGGTTCTCAGTTATAAAACTAATCACTTTTAAATTTATTTTTTGCACAATGTTGGGGGGGGGGGGGCGTGCCCCGGCCCGACGCCTATACCGACGATAGTAAGGGTGGTATTGTTTTAATTGATATTGTATTAATATTTTTTTATATTTAAAAGTTTGACGAAATTAATAAAATTAAAAATATATTTTAGAATCAAATTACGAAATATATTTAAATATTAATCACTCAACAAGAAAAATCTAAAATTTATTTTATTTTTCTTGCAAACGTTGTAAGGATAAATTATCTATGTGTTTCTATCTTGAAAATTGTTACATATTATTTATGATATTTTAAAAACAATTTCATTTATTAATTAATTTTTAAATAGTTTTATAATTTTTAATATTTTTTCACTAAAATATTATTGATTATTTATTATTATTGAGGACCCTAAGTTCAAATTAATTTTAATTAGATTGATGCAATGATGTAATATTTAATAATTTTAATAAATAATTAAAGAATTATATATCAATATATTTTAAAGGGTAGAGCGAAAGCTCGGTGTTCCAGGTACCATCTTATTATACTAGCAAAAATTGTATAAATATTTGTATTTTTGAGATATTAAACAGTTCTCTAAGGATTTTTTTGAAATTTACACCATCGATTATTTTTATAAAGGATAATATAAATATAAAAAATTTAAATTTTCCAATGGACTAAAAAGAATAAAATAATTTTTCTATAAGCCTTGTCAGTTTATGGATGAATTGCTTCATATTCAACGAAAAACGTTGGGCACATATAGTTTTATTTATTCATATGAAAAATCAAGTCAAATTTTTATAATAATAAAAATTTTATTAAACACATAAGGGCTGCATATTTTATAACAATTTTTTTTTTTAATTTATGTTCTTTTAAATTATTTGAAATTCTTTCATATATTTTGTCGTTTATTTATTTTAAATAATAATCTTAATCTCAAATATTCATATTTCATAAGGAATAATTTTTTTTAAGTAAAGAGCAGCATATCGGTGAACCAGGTATTAATATTATCAGCCAAACCCGATAATAAGGAATATTTTTTTTAACGATCGAGCGGCAGCTCGGTAAACCACGTACTATATAGTATAGGATCAAATATTTAAATATTTAAAGTAAATTTGAATATTTTTACATCTTGAAATGGAAATCTAGTTATTTTAATTAACTTGTATCATTTTGGGAAAAAAAGTTTTGATTAGAAAACTAATAAATAATTTTTTTTTTTTTTTTAAATTGTACAAATTTGTCAAAGGGTCAAGCGATTGCTCGGTGTTCTAGGTACTATTAAGGTGTAAAAATGCAATAATTAAAATATATAATTAAAATAATAATAAATTAACTAATTACATTTCTCAAAAAATTTAATATTTAACCTACTATAGTTTCTTGACTACGGCACATAATATAACTACATATATCTAATTCATTGGGTTGACGAAATTACCCGATATTGAGTGATTCCCCAGGACTCAGTTAATATTGATTTTCAAATCAAAGTTAGAAAGAAACTATTTAGAGAAAACCTCGTTAGAAAATTATTTCTTACTTGAAATATCATAAAATTCATATATAAAATTGTATATAAAAATATTTTCTAATTATTTTGAAGAAACAGCCCAAAATCACATGACTAATGAAAGACGGTGTAACTGAGTAAATACCTTAGACTAAATATACATTTTTAATTTTTTCTTTAGTCTAACCTAAACAAAGTTTTTTTTAGAGTTATGTATTGTTAAGTTAAAATTTTTGAATTTTATTTTTTCTGGTCAAAAACATATAAATTTTCTTTTCTATAGTTTCTTAATAATGAATTATGTGTTTTATTAATATTATTTATTCACTCATATATTCATTCATCGAAGAAATTTGAGACAAAGTTATATGAAAAAAGTAAATTAATGTTCCATGTGATGAGAGCCAAGAACTAGAAGGGGTTTTCATACACACATAATATAAATTAAAGCATGAATAAGATTGGAAGAATTTGTGATTGTGAACAAGAATCCGGAAAAACGAAAGTAGTCTAAAAATTAAAAAAAAAAAAAAATTATTAAAAATATATAGAAAGGAAATTAATGATCCTGAATGTCAAAAGATCTTACTGAATTTTAAAATAATCCTATATTAAATTATCATCAATAAATCAATATTTTCAAACTAAAATGGTAGAGTATTTATTTGATTTATATCCTAGAAATGAATTACGTAATTGAAAAATGTATAAATAAACAATATATATATATATATAACGATATACTAATTAAACCATATTGGCGAATGGAATTTTCGTATTTATCCAATCTAAGCTCTAATAATAGAAGGAAATGTTTTTTCATAGCGATTCAGCTGTTCGAAAATAGATAAGATAAAAAATAAACAAACATGGCAATCTTTTATAATCATTGCAAATGCCAATACATACACAATCACAAATGAATAAAAAAAAACATGAATAATAATAACATTTAAGATTTAACAATATAACTAACAAGAATTTTTATTAATATATTATTAATATTATTATTTTTAACAAAATAAATTATAATTTATTTATATTGATACAAAATTAAAAGAAAATAATTTTAATTTATTAGATAATAATAATTCGTTTATCAGTCATATATAATGATATATTTTTAAAGCATAGAAAATAGAAAAGATATAATTTAATATAAAAAATAAAATAAATGTTTACTAAATATTTTAAAAGAAAATATTGAGTATATATATACAAAAAAAAACACAATTACAAAACATAACAAGAGAAATAAGGAAATTAAAATGGAAATGGGCAGGTCACATTAGCAAGGTTAAACGTCGAAAGATGGACGAAGGTAGTGACGGAATGGTGGCCTATCGATGGAAAAAGAAAACAAGACAACACAAGAGACTGTTCGACGATATTAAGAAATTAGCGGGAAACAAGTGGGGAAGAACTGCCAGAAAAAGAAAAATTTTGAAAGAAATGGGAGAGGTCTATGCCTAAAACCGGCCTGATAAATAATTGTTATTTTTTTAATTGTATTATATGTAAATATTAAAAAAACGTATCATAAACATGACTAAATAGATAAATAAAATAAAGTATTTTAAAAGTTGTAAAACTTATATGATTTAATATAAAGATTTTTGTTTTAATTTTAATTCAGAGGTATATAGCAGGGGTTCTTAAACTCTGGGGGTCGCGAGACTACTTAAAGGGGGGCGCAAAGATCTGATACTTTTGAATCATTATAAATAAAATTTTAAAATTATTAAATTATATATATGTGAAATGAATGGGTATGTATTCTTTAATCCTTATTTTATTTACATTGTAAAATAGTGCGATATTACATCTACATCTACGGTTAATATATATTTCATTATATGGAGGAGGGGGTCGTTTAAAATTTCCTAAGCTCGAAGGGGGTCTCTATATAAAAAAGTTTAAGAAGCCCTGTTATATAGCAATATATTCTGTTCTCTGTTTTTAATATCTCGCCAGAGATAGTATTGCGACTACGAAAATTTTCGATGTTGAGATTTTGATGTTTTTATACGTTTTGATTTTTTTTCCTCTAAAGTGACCGTAAAAATAAAGATATATGTTTGATAATTTTTCACATGATTAATAATTGTATAAAACTGCTATATATAGAATTTCAGCTTGATTGAATCGCTGAAAGTACCAGAATTAATTTTTTAACACTGCAAATTTCATGCGCCAACACGTGACGTGGTGCCATCAACAAAAAGCCAAACATGCGCTGCTTTAATAAATATTCTCTATTAATTTTAATTTATAATTTATAATTAATTAAATTTAATTTAAATATAATATATTATGTTATTTAATCCAATTCAAATTGCGGGATAGTCGAGTGGAGACACTCCAACTAATTCTTTATGAGATACCCAGATTATTATTTAGAAAATAAGTTGACCTGTGGCCAGGTCCGAACCGACCGACGGTTTGAAGTAAATTAATTTCCAGCTACAGAAACAATTTCAAATAATTTTAATATATCTATTAATGTAATAAAAAACATATAGGCATATAACATAAATATTTTTAATTTTATTTTATTTATAATATATGTATATATTTATATGTAAGACCAGGCTGTGACGTCATGAATGGCTGGATGACGTCATATAATTTTAAATCAAGAAAAAACTAATAAATATGATTTTCCCGAGGATAAAACCAATACAAAGTGCATGATTCGTGGTGATATATAAAAAATCTCCTCATGTGAAATTTGGTGTGAAAATAACCCTTTCCTTCCTATTGTCGATCGCTAATACTACTACTTCCGGTTCATGGATTTGCACCAAAAGTTGATCAATTCATCCCACTGATGCATTAAGTAAATATACCAAATTTCATCAAAATCGGTTGAGCCGTTCAGGCTGTACACATCTATACGGACGGACAGACGGACAGACATCATGCTAGAAATACTTTTTTCTGTTTAGAAAATGCATGATTCGTGGAGATATGTAAAAATCTCCACATGTGAAATTTGGTGTGAAAACAATACCTCCCTTACTATCGTCGGTCGGTAAAAATAGTGTTCAAAAATTGCACGATATTGTAAAGAAGCATCGTTACCTAATTTGATAAAAGAAACTAGGCTTTTGTATTGTGGAATATTTATAGTATGATGATACCTTTAATATTTATTGTTTTTTCCAATTTATTTTTACTAACCAAACACTCTGAATATTGGATAAAATAAAACATTACGATCATCAGATATAAACTGATTCTTTATTTATATAGGAATGCAGACAATATATTTTTTTCTTAAGTTTAACAAAATACCAATACTAATTAGAATAATATGATTTCAAACAAAATAAATTAAAGAGCATTCTAAAAGATAATCAATATATTAAAAAAAATAATATTTTTATTTTAAGAATTTTTAGTTATAATTAATGATATAAAAATAATAAAACAATAAATAAATAATGATGACAAAATATTTACTAATTATAATAAAATGTTAGATTATAGAATTCGTTTTGAGAATTAGTTTTTTCTCAATCAGAGATGGGAATTCATTCATTGGTTAAATCAATATTGTTTAACGAAAATAATATAAAAAGAGAAGATTATATATATGTATATATATATATATACATAATTTAATTAAAAAATATTATCGATATTTATAATAAATTGTGTTGTGAACTTGAAAATGAAAATCTGTGAACCTAATCAAAAAACATTTTTATTTTTTTTTTTCAATTTAAAAAAAATCGTAAAGAAAATTGATTAGATAGTTTATTTTATTTTTTAATTTGTCTTTTTAATCTTGTTTTTTATTGAGTTTTAATAGAAAGTTTTTAATTAATATATATAAATATATATATATATATATATATATATATATATATATATATATATATATATCAAATCAAAATTAAATAGATAATCTATTCGATTTAAATCTGGTAATATGTAATTCTTATATCATTATATGTTATGTTTTACCTTGAAACTTGACAGAATCAATCATGGAAAAAAGAATTTAATTTGCTTGACATCTTTTAAAAAAGATTAATAATCAATTAAATATTTTATTATTTAATGAGCTATTGATGTTTATTTGTAATAAACATCTATAGATATATATTTGGTTCACTGAGATACATATATTGTTTTAGAAATATTGCGGATATGTCCGGGGAATTAATTAAATTGATTCTACCGATTATTATGAATATTTTCCATTCTACTTTTCTTATCTTATAAGTACCTAAGTTTGTAAATAGCATCAATCATGTTATTTGATTAAAAATCCAGAATTTTTTTTTTTTTTTTTTTGAATAAAATCCTCGTTAAGAATTTATTTAAAGCCCCACGCCTTTATCAGTACTTCAGCACATTCTTCTATACATGTTCGATAATATAATAATATGAATAATAAATTTAGCAATTCCCACCCAGAATTATTCAAATCTATAAATTTCTATTTGTAATATGCAAATATTTAAATTATTTAATTTATTCTTAAAGTTCTCATTTTATTTAATTTAATAAAATTATTAGATCCTATTTAAATATTTTAATTGAAATTTTCTTTAATTAATTATCATTTTAAATAAATATTAATTAAAAAAAAATCAATTGTTTTTAAAAAATCAAATTATCAGATTGTAGTGGGGTCTAACTCCGTTTTTAATTTTTTTTCTGTTATCATGTTTACATGTACAACTTCATGTTAGTAATTAGTGAAGTATTTCAGTTTGTTTATATTCCATATATATATTTATAATTTTCTATAAGACATCAATGAATGAGAATGAAAATTTTCAAGTCCTGAATTTATTACCACGTCGAGGTAGACCAACCGAAAATTTTGAATTGACACCACTCTATAAAAATATCAGACCAATTACAACAGCAAAATTCAAGGGCATGATTGACCTATTACGATATACTTATAGCATCGGAGCATCATGATTTCTTCAAATCCCTTTCACACGTGCAAAATGTAAATGAATAGTAAATTGTTTTGTAAAAAAAATTTTTGTTTGTAATTTTGTATGTTCTGTAATTAAAATAGTTATGAATCGCATAAATTATGTTTTCTAAGTGTTTTAAAAATATATAAAATAAATTCAGTATTGTTTTTTTCAATTTGAATCATTTTAAATTATGTTGAATGGACTTGTGGGCACCTTCAAGTTTTATAATGAATCTGATTGTTAATTTTGAAAGTGGCTTAACTCCATTCTTGATTAGAAAACGTAAATTATTCACTTAATAATTGCCACTATTTTAATAGGAACTATAAATTTAACAGCCTTGGATACACTTAACTAGGATCCTATAAGTATATTTTTAAATTCATTGAAACGTAAACCCTTAAATACCTCGATTTGAAGATAAATGAAGATCGACCACTTTCAAAATAAACGGTTCATATATTAAGTTAACAATATTTTACCAAGCCATTTTGAATCATCCTGTTTTGAGTTGGATAGTTATTGAAAACTTTCATTAAGAAAAAAAACAAATAAATAGATTTTTCCCATATATATATATATATATATAAATACAGAGTGATTTTTCACTTCCAAAACTCCTTAATAGATTTCATAAACTGCGCACAATTTCCAAAATAAGAAATGTACCCATATATTTATACAATTTATCGTAATAAGGTGATATATACTAGTAGTATATATATATACTAATAGTATATGAGTATATAAGTACTATAGTAATTATTAAATCAAATATATCTTAATAATATATTATAATATAACTTATTTTATACTGAAGAATCAATTTGTATATTTCAGAATGTATTTATTTATTTGTTAATAATAATAATAAAATTTGAAATTTGGTATAAGAGTATTCTGTTTTAAAAAAATAACGAAATAATCATAATAGTTAAGTTGTTATATTTTATTTAACAACCTTTTAAAAAGTTAAAATAAAAATTAAACAAAGATTATTAATATGCTATATAGTTTTGACTAGGAGTCTTTAACCTTTTATGATTTAGCATTGTAGATAAATACCAAAGTACGAGGGTCATCCAATAAGTAAATCGTTTTTGAGCTATAGCCATTTGTCTCTGTATTTAATGAATGTTCCTCGTATATGAATAATTCTAATAATACAAATAAACTGTAAAAATTTAATCTGTGTAGTAATAATTTACAAAGAATTATATATAAATATAGTTAGTTGGTCATCCATGGCCTAGAAGCCTAGACCTAAATTTTTCTTTATAATATTTATTAGTATCAAAGTTCATTATCCATTTTCAGCTCTGAATCTTTGAATATATATATATATAAAGTTTATAGATATTTTAAATAAAATTTTAAACATTTAAAGTAGTATTTTTAAAATTTCTATTTAGTAAGTAAAAAAAAAATGTGGAAAATTAATAATATAAATCCTATATCCATTAAAAATTTTATGGAAATTTTACAAATTTCAACGAATAATTTTTAGTGATGTTAATGCTATGAGGGGTCATAATAATAAAAATAATAAAAATGAAATTTTCAATACAAAATATATTCATGGCTGAGAATGCATTATTCTTTATGCATATGGCAAGCTAAGCCTCGTGCAGCCATCCCTATTCGTCCCCGAAAATGTCTTCCATGCATTTCCATATAGTATAGTTAGAATTATAAAATTAAGAATGATATTGATGAATGGGTTTGATAGTTAGCTAGGGTTGTTGTGCGAAATGAAGGAAGAAAGATTAGTGAGATTGTTTATGGAAGAAACCAATTGGAAAACTACCAGTTCAAAAATGAGGTGGGAAGATAATATAATAATAGAATATTAGATTTGAGAGGGAATTAGGATGGATCATAAATTGGATGGATGTGGGTGGCTCAGACTACGAATAGTT
The DNA here is from genome assembly GCA_963082975.1 of Labia minor. NCBI lineage: Eukaryota > Metazoa > Arthropoda > Insecta > Dermaptera > Spongiphoridae > Labia > Labia minor. The sequence continues at coordinate 33,072,123 of OY720346.1, forward strand.
AGAGGAATGTGGTTGTTAAAGTTTACTTTCAAGTTTAGTATTCTTTGAGATAATTCTTGAGAGGATAAATTTAAATAAATGATATACGAAAAGTATTAAGTACGAAAGTTTTTTTTTCCGATCTATTGTAATTCATTCAATAATTTAATTCATTTTCAGAAATTTGAAAATTAGGAACAACGTTTTACCAATATAATACAATCAACAATTCAATTTAATATTTAATAATTTTTTTATAAAATAAATTTTACGATAAATTTTATAATACAAATACATTGCCGTTGTGTTCTCAATTTAAATAAAATAAAAATATTTACGAGTATTATAATTCTTCGTGATTATAGAAATTAAATAGTTTTGTATAATATATTTTGAACATCTAAGTACTATATAATAATTGAAAACAATGATCTGAAAGATTAATGTGATTTTTTTTACTTTTGATAAGATAATTTAACAAGATAATATAATAAAAATTCATATTTACATTTAATTTATATGTACAAAGAATATTTAATTTTTAAAGAGATTTATATTATTAAATACATATTTATAAACAGTAAAATATATTATGTTATCACATATAGTAGTAACTAAAATATAGAGATTAATTAATATTTGATTTGTATTAAATATATATTATACATATTTTATCTCAACACACACATATTCTCTCTTTCAATGTTTGCATCTGGTATATATTTTCAAATTAAAAAAAAACTCCTTTGATGAACACATGAAATGAAATGGATTCATTTATATAACGAAAATTAAACAATTATTAAATATTTATTTAAGGGAGTTAGGTAATTTTAAAAATTAGAAAATATTATAAGTATAAAAATACCAATACTAATAAAAGCGAAAATTATGAAATAATCGATAAACCAAAAACAAATTTCTGATTTTCGTTTATTACTATCTCGTAAGAGATAGTATTGCGATCACGAAAATTTTCGATGTTGAGATTTTGATGTTTTTATACGTTTTGAAGGTTCCTGAATCATTTTCACTAAGGTTGAGAAAAATGTCTCTGTGTGTGTGTATGTGTGTGTGTGTGTGTATGTATGTAGACAAGATTACGCAAAAACGGTTTGAGCTAGAATGATGAAATTTGGTACATGGACATTATTCAAAATTCATAGTTTTCTATCAACTTTTGAGAAATGTAGCTCAACCGGAAGAGGGTCATTACCTACAACGTTTTGATTTTTTTTCCTCTAAAGTGACCGTTAAAATAAAAATATATGTTTGATAATTTTTCACATGATTAATAATTGTATAAAACTGCTATATATAGAATTTCAGCTTGATTGAATTGCTGAAAGTACCAGAATTAATTTTTTAATACTGCAAATCTCAAGCGCCAACACGTGCCATGGTGCCATCAATAAAAAGCCAAACATGCGCTGGTTTAATATTTATTATTTATAATTTATAATTAATTAAATTTAATTTAAATATAATATATTATGTTATTTAATCCAATTCAAATTGCGAGATAGTCGAGTGGAGACACTCCAGCTTATTTTACAATAAAATTTGTTAAAAAAAAATTAGAAAATTAAATTAAATTTCTTATATACAAATATTGCGGTTGAGAGTTAAAAATGTTCACCCTAATATAAATAAAACTTAATAATGGGGCATAAGGAAACTAGTATAGAGGTCATAAAAGGTTTTTAGTAAAAAAAAAAAATTTAAAATAAATTTGCGATATGAAAAAAAATCTATTAATATTGTAATTAAATACCTATATTTATATTATATATAAACTAAATATTAAAATTATATAAAATTACTAAATTATATAAATTTCAATGTAAAAAGATAGCTAGATTAAATTGTTATCAAAGTATGTGTACATATATGGATGTGTGTGTGTGTTTGAATAAAGTGACTGGATAGCCGGGTGAGAGGATTAGCATCGGATGATCATAGCATGGAGAGAGAAGGGCAGAGTGGGGTGGAGGGGAGAGAAGGGCGTGTGGATCTTCTGGGGCGAATAAACATTCGCCTATATTTAAAATATCAAATTAAAATAAAAAGAAACGTACTATACTTGATACAAAATTCTTTATAAATTGAATAACATTATCAATGTTATAAATAAATGTTTCATAAGTATTTATTATAATAAATAATCAAGAAAATAAGTATAGGAACAGAGAGGGGAGGGATATGAAAGTTATTTTTGTTAAAAAAAACTCAAGACATGCGAATCAAAAAGATGAGTTTCTAAAATTAAAAAAATTATAAATAATCTATATAATAGAATAATTATATCTACTATTTTACGAGCAAAAATTACATTTACAAGCCCAATTATAGTATTAAAGAAGATTTTTGAGCTCAAGAATCGATATGTATATTTCTCATCTTCAGACGAAAAATCATTTTATTCGTTTTTTTTTCCCATAAATTAATTAATTAATCCTTCATTTCGAACAACAACCCGAGCTAACTGTAAAACCCATTCAACATAACCATCCTTAATTTCTAACTATACCATATGAAAATGCATAAAGAATGATGCAATCTCCGCCATTCCTTCAATAATATCATTCATTTACAGAAATTTGAAAATTAGGAACAACGTTTCACCAATATAATACAATCAATAATTCAATTTAATATTTAATAATTTTTTTATAAAATAAATTTTACGATAAATTTTATAATAGAAATACATTGCCAAATTGTAATCTCAATTTATATAAAATAAAAAGCAGAAAATATAAAAATGTTTTTTTGTTGTTCATTTTAGAATATTGTTATAATAAAATTACGTTTTTGTTTTCATTTATTTATAAAATATTCTTTAAAGGGAAACTTTGGGAACGAAATAAAAATATGCCATTGGTCATTACCTAGTTTTAAAATATGTTATAAAAAATTGCATGCACACAAACTATTAGTTCGGATAGATTTGTATAGTAAATATATATTCATATTTTTGGAGTTACCTTTAGAGTTACCTATAGAGATATTATTATTATTATAGTATTTTCGTTGAGAGGAATTTGATATAAAAGTTTAGTCATTATAGACATTCGTGATTTGGTAAAATAATTCATAAGAGAGTGGATAAATTTAAACATCCTTTTTTAACATATTTATACTATAATTAATTTACTAAGTAATTTATGAATATTCGGATTTTATAGAAGTGGAATTTATTTTCATAAAATCTCCTTTATATATAAACATTGAACTATTTATTAAACGAATTATATATAAAATAAAAATAATCATTAACTTAAATCAAAAATGGAAATGTTTTGTTTTTATTTTTTCAAAGAAATTTAAATCTACATAATAAAAAGATTTAAATAGTGAACTACTACTTTATAAAACATTTCAATGGTTCTTTTTCATTTATTTATATGTTGGAGACAAAAGAAAGGCAAAAGAAGTGAAAATTTCTCATTTTATATTACAAGAGGGTGAATAAATAAAGTATATTAGGTAGATAAGTATTAAAAGAGTACAAAAATGTTAAGAAAGAGGGGGATGAACATGGTGGCAATCGTTCTTTTAAAATTGATTGATTGAATTGGTAGTCGAGAGCACTGTATAGTATAATATTTATTTATTCATTACTCAATTATTTAATAAATTGTATATAAATTATCAAGTTCTTGATAAGGTCCTTGAATTGGATCAATCAATCGATAAAAGAGAAAGAGTATATCTTTATTAAGAATTATCGAATAGATAAATATAAGAAAATAAGAAAATTAAATCTTTTTTTGGTTTATCAATACTAGAACACCACCCACCACATGTAGATGTTCAATCATTAAACAGGAAAATCAAAAAAATTTAACTAATTTATCTGTCATAAGACAAAAATAAAAAGATAATCCTTTCTTAAAATAAAAATAAAAAATCTTAAAAAATTCAAAGATATCATTTAAATAAAAAGGTACATTTTATAAATTATCTTTTTTAGATTAAATATATTTAGATAAATATATATATATATATATATAATTATTTACATTCACTTCTATAAAATTCGCATAAAAGTGCTTAAACGAGTCATGCAAAGTTTCAGTATTCGCTTCCAGAAATTAGTAGTTAGCATGTAGTATCATCTAATCTATGCATTAATTTTAGATATTTAAATTTTTATTATAACACTTAAAGGCATTTGGTAGTTTTTTTTCATTTTTGAGAATAATAAAGGTATTTTTTTTTTATATAACACTTTTTAACACAAATTTTCCTATGTCACCCAATGACAAAATAAAAGCAGAATTATAGATAGAAAGCCATGCACAGTTCTGGATGATGATGACAATCAAGAAAAAACCTAAGACATGGGTGGGGAATTTCGAAAAATTAGTGGAAAATGTGAAGAGGGCTATGAACAAGTATATATATATAAAAGCGAAAGAAATTTTACTATTAATAATAATAAATGCAGATTGAATTTATTTATCAAAAAAATAAATTAAGAAAATAGTTTTCGAAAGATAATAAAGATACTTTATTAACTAAATTAAAATAAAATTGAAAGAAAAGTAAATTTAAAAAATAAAAATGAAAGCTTGAACAGGATATTTGAATTCATTTTGAATGTGATAATCCATTGAGGAAAGAGATTAGATGAACACATCTATAGGGTTTCATACATTGCTCAATATTCAACTACAAGTCATTTATATATTTATTTAATTCTACAAAAAGGAAAAATAAGTTTGGTGTTGAGACCCATGATAACATAAAAAAGTTATTAATAGTAATAATGATTTATTAGACATTTAATAATTTCTAATATTTAGAACCAAATTGAATATTTAGATTATACATTAAATCAACCCTAAGGTAAAGATTTTGTGGGTGTGAATTTGTGTTACTAAGATTATAAATCAAATTTCATTATCAAATTTGGTATTAATTCAATTCAGTTTCGTAATATAAGCCCATTTTAATATTTCCATTCCTTTGCTATTCTTTTTTATTTAATTTTTTAAATTATAAACTTTGTAAAATTTAAATTTGAACCACTGGATAAAATCTAAAAGTTTTAGTTCAGGTTATTATATAAAATATAATATATGAAATGAGATGAGGTGACTAAGAGATACTTAAAAGAGTATAATATTCCTTAAGTTAATTTTTAAATATTCGTATTTAAAGCTACTAGCATGCTAATAATATATATTTTAAAAGACCTTTTTAATATAATCTATTCTATGTATATTGATTGAAAAAGCTAAATGCCATGCATGTCACAATGTATAAGCAACAAGTTACGATTGGTTTTTAAGAGGGCGAATGGAAGGAAAGTATGTTCCTCCGACCCACCCCCATTAAACTTTAGGCTCACCAGTGGTGCCGAATAATGAGTTGACCATGTCCCAGTAAAATCCCTCCTGAATGGGTTTGTTGTGCACGTGTTGTTGGCATAGCGCTGGCCACAATTGCGATCGTACCGGGGAATTGATTGGCCATGCATTCTCCCGGATTGCCCGTTTCACATCTCGTTTCCCATTCGATTGCAATAGCAATTGAACATCGTTGTAAGTTTTGAGCACAGGTTTTTTGCCTGTTTGTGGACTTTCAGGTTGAATTGGTATGGAACTTGTGTCAACATGAGGTGGGAACACCTCATAGATATCCGATTCCTCTTCTAAAACGGAGAGCATGTTAGCGTTGGCGTTGTTGGCCGTGTTCGGAGTTGCGGGCATTACAATATCGGACCAAGGGTAATGATTTCAAGTGAAAAAAATAGGCAAATGAATGACAAAGTCAATCTGACAAGAATGGAAAAAGGAATGAGATTTTATGAATGAATGTGGGAATTTTTCAATATATGAATGAATGGTGGGGCTATGAGCCGTCAAATTGGCGGCTCAAAGCCGGATGGAAAACTGTTCACGTTTGATCTTGGAACATGATTTCAAATGGATCTGCAAAACAGAAAAAAACAAACAAATAAATTAATGAATTTGTAATAATAAATAATATATATTATAGAATAATTGAAAATGATGGTTAAATAAATTTTATTACAGAAATTATTAAATTCGGATATTAAGGGATTGGGATGGATATTAAAATAACAAGTGGCTAATAAATCAATATTAATAGTTCTCAATAAAATGAAGATAAGGAGGATTTATATATAAGATTAATTTCCTTTTTTTTTAAGAATTGTAAAAATTGGTTTATAACATACTTTTTAAATTTATTTTTTTTTTTTTATTAATCCTAAAGAAATTTAGCCGAATTACTCAGAGTCTGAACTGAAATTTACATTTTTATACTGAATTATATAAAGTAAAATTAAACCTTAAGCATTTTTACCGACCGACGATAGTAAGGGAGGTATTGTTTTCGCACCAAATTTCACATAAGGAGATTTTTTACATATCACCACGAATCATGCACTTTGTATTGGTTTTATTCATTCTCGAGAAAAATCATCTTTATTAGTTTTTTCTTAATTTAAAATTATATGACGTCATCCAGCCATTCATGACGTCACAGCCTGGTCTTGCATATATATTATAAATAAAATAAAATTAAAAATGTTTATATTTATTATTTATGTATCCATATCTGTTTTTTATTACATTAATAGATATATTAAAATTATTTGAAATTGTTTCTGTAGCTGGAAATTAATTTACTTCAAACCGTCGGTCGGTTCGGACCTGGCCACAGGTCAACTTATTTATTAAAAATATTATGTTTAAAGCTGGTATATTTGTTTTATGCACCTTGCAGTTGATCACGTTGAAAATTTATTCTTCTCAACTGACTTATAATGAAATCTGCAGTTTTTTAAATACTTATTAATTCAAATAAAAACTTATATATATATATATAATGATATAAGAATTTATCATATTGAAAAAAATCACATATAATAGTAAAATAAATGATAATTTAAACAGCTGCAAAATTCATTAGAATTCAGTTGAGATGAAGAAAGCTTCTAATGATGGTGACAACCGAAATGCGCTTAAAGATATCATCTTTAAACTTCCTCGAGTAAACTAATTAAAGATTTACCTTACGGAGGTTTATATTTTTAAGTTTAATTTTAAATAATGTATATAAAATGTTGTGTTAAATCTATTAATTTTATTTCAATTATATTTTGTGAAAGAGTTTACCTATAAAAATTAATTTCAATTTCTTTAAATTTATTTATTCAAATGAATGATTAATCTTTCTTTAAAGATTGCAAACAGTTTACTTTTATTATTATACAATGGTATTATAGTCGTTTTGCAATAAATTGGTGAATAAATTTTAAAAATTAATTGAATTCAGCTATTAAAATTATTTTAAGTTAATAAATTATTACTATCATAATACACTTTGGCCACTTATTAAGTACATATTTATATAATTTATGAATATATTAGTATAGGTGGAACATAATTTTGTGTTTTATATTCATATGTATTTAGATTGTCATTCCACAAAAAAAAAGATAGTAAGTTTTTTTTTTATTATAAGTATAATTTCTTTAAATTAACTAATTTGGCAAAATGAAAGGATGCCTGTCAATTACTATCATTTGTCATTTAACTATAATATATAAGCTACTTTTTTTAATTATCATTTTTATTATTATTAACTTTGAGGAATGATGGATGATTGCATAATGAAGAATGGCATGACCTCTATGCATCCCCAAACAGAGTTGTAAGGTCGAGCAGGCTGAGATGATTGGGACACGTGGCTATTGAAAAGTTTGTATACGTGTACAAGTAAACGACCAATGAGTGGGAAGACAAAGAATGCGGCAAATAAACAATCTAGAGGTAGTTTCAAGAAAATTGGGAGGGGATAAAAAGTGGATGGAGATGGATAGTTTAACGTTAAGAATTTTCCAGTTTTTTAAACTTTATTAAAATTGTGAAATTGTAAATGAATTAAATTTTAACATTATTAGATAATTTCAACAAATTAAAATAATAAATAGATAAATAAATAAAATTTGTGAAAATCGAAAGTAGATTATAAATTGTTCTTCTTTGTATAAATTTAAATATAAAAGTGATAGAAAAAAAATAAATTTGTTTAAATATGGCATGCAGCCCTGGCCATTGGCGAAGAAGACAATCAACAAAACAACGTTTTATATAATTAATTTAGGCAAAGGGCCAAGAAAGGAGGAGAGCCTTCTTACCAAATTTTCCTCCTGATGGATAATACTTGTCGTAGTTATTCTATTTTTTTTTTTTTATTTTAAGAATATAATATTATAATTTAATAAATAGCCAGTAAAAGATACTAATATACCAATATTTAACTATATATATGTTAACTAATGCAGAATAATAAATTAAAAGTCCCTTGTATGGTTAATTTTATAAAATGATGAATTGAAATTTATGACTAAATGTGTCAAGACAAATGAAGTTAATTAAAAATATTAATTACTCTCTCTCATGAAAATTTCACGCCTTATTTTATCTATATATAATTGGATAATTATTTCATGGAACTGCATCATACAAGATTCTAAATATTGTTTTCCAAAATTAAATTAATAGTTTACGAATCAGTGCTAAGTTTTTATTTTGATAAACCTGAAAATCATTATTATATCCGAAGATCAGACCATCAAAGATCGATTTATCACCTCCCCAATCTCCATTATTCAAGTGAAATTTATAAAAATCCGGATAATAAATTTTGCTCATATAATAAGATTAATTATACTATGTTTCTTTATTAATATTTATATCAATAAAAAAAAGATATATAAAATGAGAATAAAAAAGTAATCAAAACTTATATAGGACATATTTTTATTAATTCTTTATTTCATTGATATTGAGGGAATCTAATGCCTATTTTACAAAAAAAATAACCTCTTCTTTCCAAATTAATTATCAAGAATAAAATAAAAATATAATAAAAATAATAATAATAATAATAAAAAGGTATTTTAAAAGAGAATATCAAATTAAAAAATAAAGTATAAATTTAAATATGTATGATAATATAATCTCACCCTTTACACACGTGTTCATCTGAAATTACATTCATAAAAAGAATTTCAAGTGGTTGATCTACTTTTTTTTCTCATGCCCTCCATTCTATTAAATTCTAACAAATAAAATCTATAAATAAAAAATTTAAACCCTTCAGAAATTCATTTGCTTCTTGATTTTTAAATAAAAAAACATGTTTAATTCAACTAAAAGAGTTATATCATATTGATTCACAATTAAAGAATTATATTATAATAATATATGTGTTGGTCTTAAAAAGAAACATTAATATTCATTTTCTTCCTTTCTCAGTTGTTGTTGGTGTTAGTATTGTTTCAAAACAATTTAATTGTGAATGAGTAATTCGTTTTTGCTCTCTTATATGCATATAGTAGCAATTTAATTTAATATTTAAATAAATGCGTAATGGTTAAAAAAGATTAACAAAAAAAAAAAAAAAAAAAATACACACACAAGAACGTTTAATAAATGAGGCGATGGATGATTAGGATACAAATGAGAAGAAAGGATAATATTCATATATATAAATATATATTTCACAAACAACGCACTTTATCATTCAATTAAAATTTAAAAAAAAACAACAACATATAGGATATAAATTATTCTTAAATTTGAAATTTAAACATTTTTGTTTTTTTCTTTCGACTTTTTTTCTTTATAATAATATTAAATTAATAATATTAAAATATTTAAATAAATTTTGAAATGTTCATCAAACAAAAAAGATGATTAACATTTTTATTTATTCAGAATATAGAAGAAATAGTCTGGAGTGAGAGGGTTAATATATTCCAACTCGTCCTTGTAAAAATTTTATAAAAGCAAAAATAATTATTAATAAGATTAAAAATGTTTTAAATTAAATTTTTTAGAAAATATATATTACAAGAATGATTTTGTTCTCTATACATCTAAAATAATACCAGAATAATAGGTTTATAAGTTATAAATTGTGTATTTTTTATGTTTTTTGAATAAATTTACAATAAAATATCAATATGTGGTTTTATTTACAAAATTCTCTTATATATTATTACCCTACATTTATCCCTTTTAATATTTATAACTAATATAGATACTCTTAAAAAATATATATTAACCCTTTGCACTCATATGTCCCCGTATAGGGGACATCAGTCGTTTTACCGTTGCGCTCGTATGTCCCCGTACAGGGGTTGTAAATAGGGATGAAAATTTTGTATTTTGAGATTTGAACCATTAAACCTTAAAGTTGAAAAGTAATATGTTCTCATAAAAATAATTTTATCCTAATCGATTATGAAAAAAAAATTCCGAGTTGGTAGGTACTCTTCTTAGAAAAAAATAAGAGTGCAAAGGGTTAAATACCGTATTTTACGGCATATAAGATGCGCCCTTATTTAGAAGGCCACACACAATGAAATAAAGTTTCAATAGTACCACAATAACTTAGAATGTGGTTTCTTTTAGTTCTCACGATTCGTAAAAGCCAAATAAACAATCATTGATTGCAATTACCAAACCTATTTTTATTAAGAAAAATTAACAAATGACAAGCTATTTTGAATATGATATGTAAATTTCAAAAATGAATAAATGAATGAACGGTAAGCAATCAAATATAATACAAAGCAGAAACAACAACAAAAAAAAAACACAGATTCTTGTAGTTCTCACGTTTCGTAAAAAGCCAAATATAAATAAATTTATAGTTAAGCCTGATAAAATAATTATGGCAAATATAGAAAAAGTGATGTGTGTCTAGACTTTTATCCGGGCCCAAAATAGAATTTATTACTGAAAGTTATGCTGTGTCCTTCACAAGTCACAGGTAATTTTTTTGAGACCAAATTTAGGAAAAAAAAAGTGAGTGAAATTCGGTATATAAATTATATCATTATATATGCATAAATTGGATTTATTAATTTATTTATTTATATATTTATATAGTTTCTCTCTTCAGAGACTGATTGAAAAATTGAATAAAAAAAAAAAAATCTTCAGATGAATAAAAATGGTGCCGATAAAACTAGCGGCGGTTGAGATACTTTAGGGAACAATTTATTCATTTAAGGATGATGAGCCGAGTCCTCTCCCTTAATTTGTGAGAGACATACAGACTGCTGACAGGAAATAGCTTCGCCCACCGCATTAATTTATTATCAAAAAAAATTTCAGTAGCAAAATTTATTAAACCTCATTTTATATTTTTAGTATTTATATTGATTTAATTAAAAAAAAATGATTGGATTAGGCTAGCAATATGAAAGGTAAGAATAAAGTAAAAAAAAATATATTCTTTGACACCTTCTCCTCCTACTCTTTATTTCTCCCTTCCATCCACTATCACTCTCTCTCTCTATCTCTTTCTGTCATTCTCTATCTCTCTCTCTCTCTCTTACTTTGCGATCCTTAATAACAAAAATGAAATGACCTCGAAACGAACGAAAACAGCTCAAGTGATAATTCAATTAATTCCCTCCCTCCATCTCTCTTCTTTCTCTTCCTTCATGCAACCAACTCAATCAACTAAATATATAAAACATTATCACACACCCGGAATTGATATACAAGATATCAAAAAATATATATAAATAAATAATCATAAACCTAAGTTGTACTTTCAAATCAGAAATTTATTTAAAAATATTTATTATCTTTTTAAACATTTTAATCTTATTTAAAAATAATATATACAGTGAATACTCAGATGTCATCGTTATTTCGTTCCAGGAAAACCGTCGACAAGCAAATTGAATTTTCCCATAAGAAATAAATAAAAACCAAAGAATTTGTTCCAAGTCCTCCAATAACAATCAAGTATATGGTATTTTCACAATGATTTTAACAAGATTATTGTTAAATTATAATAAATAAAGTTAAATTTACATTATATTAATAAAAGAAATATATATAAATGATAAAATAATAATAAAAAAAACGAATTAAAGTTATCGATCGAGCACATAAGTAGGCTAGGTACTTAGTTAAAAAAAATGATTCATTATTATTGGATTTGGCTGGTAATATTAATACCTGAGACACCGAGCTCTCGCTCTACCCTTTAAAAAATATTGATATACAATTCTTTAATTATTTATTAATTATTTATAAAAATTATTAAATGTTACACATTTGCATCAATCTGATTAAAATGAATGAACTTGTGCTCCTCAAAAATACATAAATATATAATATATTCATATATTTTTTTTTATAGTGTTTTTTTGAAAAACTGAAAATTTGTTTTGTTGTTTTATTTTTTGAGAGAGATTAATAAATATATATATTTTATTAAAAAAAAATATTTTTAATTTTATTTCGAAATTAAATAAAAAATTTTAAAATATTTTAAATATAAAAAAAATATTAATACAATATCCTTTAAAAAAGGCGGGAGTCAAATTTCAATATGGATGTCATTTGTGACGTCATCCATATATAAATTTAAATTAAGAAAAAACTAATGAAGATGTATTTTTCCTGAAATGTGATCAATAAAACTCAATTTTTCATTATAAATATTATATCTAGTGTGAATTTCAAAAAAATCGTTAGAGCGGTTTTTGAGACCCATGGCCAAACATACAATTTTAGCTAGCATAAGAAGATAAGATAAGATACGCAGATTGATTGCACTTACTGGCCTGTTTTCTCTAATAGTAACACAGTTACTACTGTTTTCTTTATTTTTACTATCACGCCAGAGATAGTATTGCGATCACGAAAATTTTCGATGTTGAGATTTTGATGATTTTATACGTTTTGAAGGTTCCTGAATCATTTTCACTAAGGTTGAAAAAAATGGCAATCTCTCTCTCTCTCTCTCTCTCTGTGTGTGTGTGTGTGTGTAACCAAGATTACTCAAAAACTGTTTGAGCTAGAATGATGAAATTTTGTACATGGACATTATTCAAAATTCATAGTTTTCTATCAACTTTTGAGAAATGTAGCTCAACCGGAAGAGGGTCATTACCTACAATGTTTTGATTTTTTTTCTTCTAAAGTAACCGTAAAAATAAAGATATATGTTTGATAATTTTTCACATGATTAATAATTGTATAAAACTGCTATATATAGAATTTCAGCTTGATTGAATCGCTGAAAGTACCAGAATTAATTTTTTAACACTTCAAATCTCACGCGCCAACACGTGACGTTGTGCCATCAACAAAGAGCCAAACATGCGCTAGTTCAATAAATATTATTTATTAATTTTAATTTATAATTTATTTAATTTAATTTAAATTAATATATGTTATTTAATCCAATTCAAATTTGCGAGATAGTCGAGTGGAGAGACTCCAGATTTTTTTCACTATCTTTTATTTTTGTACATTTTTTTCAACAGAGTAGTACAGTTGAAATAGTTTATCAAAAGAAATTTAGAAAAATGCAAAGGAGTAAAGTAGAGTATAGTATAAAATAGACAATAGAGAAAATGAAAGAAGAAAATCTATCGATCTATTATACTGCAGGGTCAATAACTCTTTTGCCAAAATTTTGAGTGGACAAAATGAAATTTATATTTCGAAAAGAATGAAGAAAACGACAAGAATTAGGTGTGACAAAATTTTTGACGAGTACTGAAAGTGACGACTTCCGAGTAACCACTGGATTATAATATATTTTATATATCTATAAATATTAAATACTATATTACAGGGTGGCCATACTTGGTGATACTTAGAGCCATATTGAAAAATCGAAAATGTTTAACAGCCAAATCGGAAACAAAATTTATTTTTTTTTTTCTCTTTTTTGTGTCATGACTAAATTTTCGCAAGCCATGGTTTGGCCACCGTTGCTATATTATACCTTTATAGAAAGAAAAGAAATATTTTGATTTTTTAAAAATTTAAAAATATATCAATTGTTTTTTCTTTATAAAATATATTCGAATTTATAATATTTAATGTTATATTAATTATTGATAATTATAATTTTAAAAAATAAAAATTCAATTGTTTTTACCGCCTGACGATAGGAAGGGAAGGTATTGTTTTCGAACCAAATTTCACATGTGAAGATTTTTACATATTTCCAAGAATCATGCATTTTCTTAACAAAAAAAAGTATTTTTAGCATGATGTCTGTCCTTCCGTCCGTCCGTCCGTCCGTCCGTAGAGATGTGTACAGCTTGAACGGCTCAACGGATTTTGATAAAATTTGTTATATTTACTTAATGCATCAGTAGGATGAATTCATCAACTTTTGGTGTATATCCGGAAACCAGAAGTGGTAGTTTCCAAAGTAATTAATTAATATTATATTCATTGACGGAAAATATTTCACTTAAAATATAGTAGTGAGAAATAATTGAGTAATTAAACTAAAAATAAAAATCAATATAATATAATTTAATCATTTTAATTCAAGTTTTTAAATTTTTTTTTTATACTTTATATATAATGTTGTTTGGAAATTAATTTCAAAACGTCAGTCGGTTCTGTGTCTGGCCACAGCGCATTTTTTTCATTTGTTTAATTTTATCTTATTGCAATTATACATCTATTTTGCCGGTTGAATTATAAGGGTGGTTTTTGACATTGGGGACTAGAATTCAGGTTCATTAAATCGATGGTGAGTAGAATGCGTGTATTGCGAGTAATTTTTTTATGATTGACAATGGATTGTCACACCAAGAGTGTGGTGGAGGATATGGTATGAGGAAGAACGTGAAAAAAAAGGATAATAAGTTGACCTGTGGCCAGGTCCGAACCCACCGGCGGTTTAAGGTAAAATAATTTCCAGCTACAGAAACAATTTCAAATAATTTAAATGTATCTATTAATGCAATAAAAAACAGATATGGATATAACATAGATATTTTTAATTTTATTTTATTTATAATATATATGTAAGACAAGGCTGTGACGTCATGAATGGCTGGATGACGACATATGATTTTAAATTAAGAAAAAACTAATAAAGATGATTTTTATCGAGGATAAAACCAAAACAAAGTGCATGATTCGTGGTGATATGTAAAAAATCTCCTCATGTGAAATTTGATGTGAAAATAACCCTTCCCTTCCTATCGTCGATCGGTAATACTACCACTTCCGGTTTCCGGATTTGCACCAAAAGTTATCAATTCATCATACTGATGCATTAAGTAAATATACCAAATTTCATCAAAATTCGTTGAGCCGTTCAAGCTGTACACATCTATACGGACGGACGGACAGACATCATGCTAAAAATACTTTTTTATGTTAACAAAGTGCATGATATGTAAAAACCTCCACATGTGAAATTTGGTGTGAAAACAATACCTCCCTTACTATCGTCGTTCGGTAAAAAATAAGTAAATTTCAAATAATATATTAGTGTATAATTTATATATATTTAAAATAGATATTAGAATGATATTAAAGATATGAATCAACTTTTTCACTCCAATTAACCAATCGGTTTACTCTTATGATTTCAATAATTTTGTTGATTTTATTAAAAATAAAAGAAATGAAGATTACATTTTATATACGTACTTTAATTGAAAGAAAAGAGAAATTATTATTGATTTTTTTTACCGACCGACGATAGTAAGGGAGGTATTGTTTTAAATTGTCTTATTTATTTAGATTTCATACATATAAATCATGTTTATAGATAATAATAATCAATTAAATTAGATCAATGAATAAATTGAAAAGTTATTGTTTATGAAAGGTAAAAAAGTCGTTTTTAGATCATATTATAAGTAGTGTATATTTAAAATTAAGATTATTATTTAAAATAAATAAACGACAAAATATATAAAACAATTTCAAATAATTTAAAAGAACATAAATTATAAAAAAATAGTCATTAAACATTCAGCCCTGAAATGTACTTATTAATACACTGAAAGATATAGAAGTATGGCCTGTGGATAACCTAATATATATTTCGTAATTTGATTACAAAATATTATTAAAATAAATATTTTTAATTTTATTTTATATATAATACTTTGTATTTTTGGAAGCGCTGCCCGGAGCTATTTTTTATTTTATTATTAAAATTCCTATTTTAAATTAAGAAAAAACTAACAAAGATGATTATCCCCGAGGCTGAAACCAATACAGACTTTTCTTTATAAAAATTATCTATGGTGTGAATTTCAAAAAAATCCTTAGAACGTTTTAATATCTTAAAAATACAAATATTTATACAATTTTAGCTAGTAGCATAAGATAAGCTATAGAAAAATATGTTTTTCTATTATTTTTCTATTTATATACACATATTAAAATTATAGGTTACTAAAAAGACAATATATAAAATTATTAAATGGTCCTTGAATCATGTGAACCAATTTGTCATTTTATTTCCCTACAGTATTATAGAATTTTTGTTTCCATATAATTTCTAATGAATTTTTTTAAAAGTAATTCTATTTTAAAGAGTTTTAAATTTTATATTGATAAAGGTAAATAATCAACTATCGATCAATTTAATAGCCTTAAGTGAGGATATAAAAATCAAGAGATTCCATATATTTATTTTAATTAGAATACCAAAACAAAAAAATGGATTTGAAAATTTTATAATGTCTTATGGAAATAAATTTTCATTATTAAAAACGTAACATTTCAAATTTCTAACAAGAAAGTTGCTAGCTGTATCATTTCTCCATCCAAATCTTATCTTTTATTTTCCTCATATCAATAAAATAAATAATATGTTATGATTAATAATACACGGATATTGAATAATAATTTTTTTACAGTTCGCTAGTTATCGATTTAAATTAATAGAGAAAAAGTATATTTAATTAATCAATCATAGTTTAATATTTAATTTTGTTAATATTTAATTTTAAAAAATATTTCTAATGATAGTCTCATTTATTTATTTATTTATTTTATTAATAAAAAATATGGCAAATTTCCAAAATAAATTAAAATTGCTCTTATTTTATCTAATATGAAATTTTACGGGGGCGAACCAAGATTTGATTATATAGAACCTTGAAATAACTAAATATCACTTATGCTAGTATATATATATATATATATATATATTAAAAATGTAGAAAGAAAAAATAAATACAAATTTTAAAATATAAGATCCCCTCCCTGTTTTCACTATCAATTATAAACTTAAATATCAATTATAAACTTAAATAACATAAATTAGTAAAATTAATTTTAAATTACTATCTAAAGTAGAATTTAAAAATGTAATATTTGATTCTAATATTTTGATTAAACGTCACATTAAATTTAACTAAAAATTTATTTCTAAAAATATAATGCATAAATTAAATTATGATCTTAGTTAACACTACTTGTACAATTTGTTGATTTTATCCAAAAAACAAACAAACTATGCACTATAAAATTAAAGTTAATATTTTTTAAAAAAGAAAAATATGAAAATTTGCTTCCTCTTTTGAAAATATTTGAATTAAGGAAAGAAAAAATAATTTATTTTTATTATATTTATAGGAGGTGTGTCTAAAAAGTTCGGTGAATGGTATGATAAAAACATTAAAAAGAGAATGTTAATTGTAAATACCTTTATTAACCTTCAAAATACTCTCCACTAGCCATAACCCACTTCTGACAACGTTTGTATAACGCTTGAAAACTGTTGGAGAAGTCTTGATGTGGAATCGTTCTCAGAATAGCCGTCACAACATTCAGGCAGGCAATCCACAAGCAGGACACCTGAAAACACTCTTACTGTGTCTAGGCTAATACCCAATTCTTCGGCTATTAGTCGCAAAGTCAATTGCCGATCTTTTGTTAGCATCCCTCGTACACGATCAGTGTTTTCTGGGTGGATTGCCGGCCTGAATGTTGTGACGACTATTATGAGAACATTCCACATCAAGACTTCTCCAACAGTTTTCAAGCGTTATACAAACGTTGTCCTAAGTGGGTTGTGGCAAGTGGAGAGTATTTTGAAGGTTAATAAAGGTATTTACAATTAACATTCTCTTTTTAATGTTTTTATCATACCATTCACCGAACTTTTTAGACACACCTCGTATATTGTCTTAGAATTAACTCAATAACACTTTAATATTCCTGGTTGGCAGTTAGTTAAGTTCAGAAATTTATCCATTGATGAGAAGATTAAAAGGTAACATTTAATTGAGTTCATCTCCCAAAGATTTTAAAAAATAATGAATATATGTAAAAGAAACATAATTATTGGGCTAAGATTTCAAATCAGTAAAAGTGAATTTTTTTATTAATAGATTTATAACGGAAATTAAAAAAAACTACCAAAAGCATTATAACAATTATTTAAATTATAATTTAAAATAATATAATTTAAAATCTAAAACATGTAATATATTAATATTATTGTTATTATATACTAATAGTAATAGAAGGGAAGTAGACCAAGAAAGAAAGATGAAAGGAAATTTAGATAGCAATGATTTGAAAAGAATCCGGAGACGGTAGACGGAAATTTTAAAGAGGAATGAATAAATAAAGGTATAAAGGTAATAAGGATGAGTGAGTGACATAATCCCCCTTCTCTGAAAAAAAAATTTATGTCAGATTTTTTGTAATGGATATCAAGATGTGTTTGTTCCCTAGCATATTGATTGTATATATAAAATGATTATATTTTTGAAATAACTGATTTAATAAATAATTCTTTATTAATATTACTATTATATTTGTATAATTATTATAATTTTCATCAAACAATATGATTAGGTGTTTGTACATATCTTATCTTATTAAACTAGCTAAAATTGTATATATATATATATTTTTAAATTAATTTATTAATTAGCCGCTCGAAGGATTTTTTTGAAATTTACAGCATAGATAATATTTATAAAGACAAATCGATCTGTATCGGTTTCAGTCTGGAAAAAAAATCATCTTCATTAGTTTTTTCTTTATTTAAATTTAAATAAGTCATCCATATTTGCCTTTTGCCATTCTTTTTTAATTGAAAATGTAAATATTTTTTTAGATTTAAAATATTTTATTTAATTTCGAAATAAAATTAAAAATATATATTTTAATAATATTTTAGAATCAAATTACGAAATATATTTATTAATCTTTGAATTGTATATCAATATTTTTTAGCTCGGTGTTCCAGGTACTTTTGATTAATTCTAAAATAAAAAAAAATCTTAAAATTGAAAAACAAGATTAAAAAGTTTTTTTAATTCACTATACATCCAAAAAATACCGAAATTAATCCACCATTAATTAAAATGAATTAGAATATTAAATTTAAATAAGTATAAATTATATCGCTTTGCATTTTAAACAATATAACGATATCTTATTTTTTGACAGAAATTATGTAGATTTCATTCATCTTTAATATTGGGATATAAGAAATTTATAAATTATTATTTTTCCTTTGTGGACTTAATAATTAAATAAAACCATTATGGAAATTTTAGGTAAATTAATTTTATACTCTTAAATATGTATTTTCCATTTGTGTTAATATATTTAATCCATAGAACCTGGATTACCAAGTAACTACAAGATACTCAATAAAACTCATATGAATATATATATATATATATATATATATATATATATATATTGAAACATTAGATACATAAATAATATTTTGCTAATATCTTAGATTAGATAGTTAGATAAATAAAAATGGCAGTTTTTCATTCGAACATGCTTAAAAGGGCGGAGTAGTGAGAGAAAGCGCTTTCTAATCATTAAACCAATAGGGAAAAGACTAAATCAGATAGGGGTTGGGTCTTGGGGATGTGGGTGGAGTCTAAATAGATTAGAGAGTAATGGAGGAGAGAACTATTTAACTTCACACAAACAGAGTCTTCATCATCAAATAAAAAAAGAATAGTGATGTCAGGAATAAAAATTTAAATATAAATTTTAATAATTTAAAAAATAAATTTTGTAAGAAATACTTAAATTAATTTAAATAAATTTCCGAAAAAATATAAAATTCGAATTATTACAGCTTATTGGATTTTCAAATTTCTAGTTGAATTGAGAAAACAATTAATTATAAAATGTATAATTGTAATTATTGTTTAAAATTTTTAAAAAATATATATACCGAATGAACTTTTATAAAATATTATACGTACATTAAATTATTAATCATATAATATTTAAAAAATGTATATGTATAATGCATATAAAGCTCTTTAGATTAAAAATGAAATTGTCGATATGGGTCATCTTTTTCAGGTTTTTTTATTAATTAAAGTAATTAATCAAAGAGTATTAAAAATTATCAAAGAAAATTAAAATCATAACATTACAAATGGCTTATTAGATTGAATGGAAAACATAATATAATATAATAAAAACAAATAATACCAGTTTCGAGCTCAAGAATTTTACCTAACAATAATAGAAATATTATTTAATATTTGAAAAAATTGTTTTTTAAGGTATGCATTTGCTTTCTTTTAAAATTTTAAATAAACATGATATAATAATCTCAGTTAAGTTAAAACTGATTTTTTGATATCTTCATATTAAGGCTATTTTATGATGAAAATATCAATGTCAATATCAATTTTTTTCAAAAATTTAAGTATTTATCTTAATTAAAATAATTTATCTACATGTATCAATAAAATAAATAAATTATAAAGATTATAAAAATAATAGTATTGAATTATATAACAGGCTTTTTAATGAGAAAAAAGATGGATTATAATTCTATATATAAGATAGTAATATATAATTTGAAATAAAGTATTTAATTAGAACATTCATTTCTTATGAAAAGATTTGTAATTTTATATAAATAGAGAGATTAAGAATTTAGGTAAACAACAGTAACACTCATTGAAGGATATTAAAAAATCATGCTTTAGATTAATTAATTAGATAAATAATAATAATATTTGGAGGAAATATAAGTAAAATCCTGAAAATAAAATGAAATTCTAGTTTCTAGTTTACATCAGATCGATATTAGGGAAATGTTCCCTGCTCAGTTGGGTCGATGGGGTGTGTATGTTTGGGTGGAATGTTATACCAAATATCAAGAATCTACTTTTTGATTTAAAGAATAATTTAAAAATGACTTAATAAAAAATAGGAAAGATTAAAATATCGAATCCTGAATGGAATTTATCTAACTCTATTTAAAATATACAATATCATATAATATAATAATTATTATATTATTCTTTGTGATGATCAATTTCTTCTTTATTTAAATATATAAAAACTACATTTATTCAATTTATTTAATTTGAAAACAAAAATTCTTTATTCATAAACATAAATTTAAAATTAGATAAACAAAAAATAAAAACAATGAAACAATTAAATGAAGCAAGGATATATATATAAATATATATTAATTTTAATTGCCAGAGTCTAACTAATAATAAATATCATTTCGATGAAAATAAAAATAAAAAATAAATATAAATATTAAATATAATCAATTAAAAGTTTGAAAATTAATATTATTTATTTAAAAATTTATAAAATTCATTTCTTCTCTTCAGTTTAAAAAAAGACTTCTTTATCAAAAAATGTTAAATTTTTACAATAGGAATTGAGTTCGTTACTAATAGATAAATATTAGGAGTAATAATTAAAGTTGAAATATTTTTCATTTTACTCTTAATTAGAAATTAAATAAAACTATTACTTATAAAAATTTATATTAAAATTAGTCAAGTGGGTTGAGTACATGTATATGTGATTAATAAATATAAATTAATTAATTATTAAGAATATAATACATCAAAGAGAAATTAACTAAAAAAGAATATTAAATATCATAAAATTGAAAACTAAAAAAATTATATTGTGACAATTATTTTTTAAATTAAATTTTAAAAAAAACTTAAAATAATAGAAACATTCTATATATATATTTAAATTATATTATAATTTATTTGAAATAATTTTCACATCAAAGAGAATCACAATAAAATATAAATTTTAAGAATTTATATTTCTTTTTTTAAGAAAGATTAAAATATTTGTATTAAAATTTATCTTTTAAAAATGATATTATGTTTGATTTAAAACTAAGAGAGTATTTCTTATCGATTTTATCATCAATATATATTGATTTTATTTAATGGAAAATTATTATACATATAATTAGATATATGTGTATAATTTGGGAATAGATAATTTGTTTCGTTATGATTATTTGTGTTATTGATTTAGTTAATCTGTATGATCCATTGAATGAAATAATAATAAACAAAAAAAAATAGTGTTGAGGGTATAGAAAGCATCACCTGACCCAGGTCATAAGATTTACATTTATTTTTAGAGACCTTCTATATAAAACGGTGAGTGAGTGGTCAATGGGTATGTCTCCCTCGCTTCTGCCATGCCTCCTTAATCTTACCAACCAGGATCCAAAGACAGGGATGATGATATTAGACAAATAAAAACATCAATCAGGACATTTTGATTTTGATTATTTCTATTACGATTAATAAAAAAAATATGAAAAGAAAATGCCGGATTAAAGAAATTATTGACAAATCATTTAAGTAAAATTTAAAAATTATTATTTTTTAAGAGATTAATTATAATTAAAATGGAAAAAACCTAACCTCTCTTTCACTAGTTATGTGAGTATAACATATATATATATAAAGAAAAAATAATTACTCACCGCTGAGAATTCGGAGTATTTTGTCAATGATAATCTTCTTATCACGAAATAAAAGGGAATAGGAATGATGAGTGGGTGGTTTTTGTGAATCAAATCGCACGTCTCGAGGATTGCCAAAGACTCACTGCTCACTGGCTTATCACGTCTCAACAGCCAGACATCTACTGTTGATTTGTTTACACGGCTGGGTTTGTGCTAGAACTAAAAACCATTGAAAGATTTCTCGACAGAGTGAGCCACCACGGCCATAATTCGCGTACTCATCAATAGAATGCATCACATTCATTTAACCATTTATTGTTATATTTTAAATCAATTATTTAAATTAAAAAATAATAAAACTTATATAATTTAGAAAAATAATCTCATTTATATAATTTATTTAAAAATTCTCTTGAAAATCAATAAAAGTGATATATATATATAATTTTAATATTAAAAGAAATAATATAATTTAGATAGCACAAATTACCAAGTTAGTGAATTTTACTTGGATAGTATACCTGGATGGATTTGGTAAAAGTTGGGAGAGGCTGAATAAAGGAGAGACAATGAAAATATATCATCGGATTATAAAGAATAATAAGTTGTCAAACTACTGATGAATTATTCGAGAAAGCTGTGAGAGGACATTATAAAGATAAATGAGGCAGTATTAGAAAATAATTAAATGGAAGTAACTCAGTATTGGAAGGACTGAAGGAATGTGGTTGTTCTGGCAAAGAATTTTTCACTTTAGTCTCTCTCTCTCTCTCTCTCTCTCTATATATATATATATATATATATATATACAAAAGTGGAATACCTAGAACTTGTCGGCCTATAGCTTCTAAAATTTATCGCCCTTTCTTAGTCAATCATATGGTGGTTTTTATAAATTAATATCACATAAATAAATGTAATTGAGACGTACTAGCGACACTGACAACAATATTTAAAAGTATCATAGTTAAATTACAATCTTGGCTGAAGAAGTTTTAAATTTATACTGTTTAAATAAAATTTGAATAGATCAAGAGGACATAAATAAAATTTTTAAAGATATTTTATATCCCATAGGTGAAAAATCATAGAGCAATTTATAAATTATGGAAATCAAATAGTAAACTATTTTAGAAAATATAAACTACGAAAAAGCGTTTAAATAACTTTGGTATGAATAAAACTATTTCTAAAATAAAATAAACCGAATTTAAAAAACCGAAAAAGTCTTTAAATAACTTTAGTATGAATAAAACTATTTCTAAAATAAAATAATCCGAATTTAAAAAACCGAAAAAGTCTTTAAATAACTTTAGTATGTCAGCCACTGAGCATTCTTATGGGACAAATACACAGTTTAATTAATTACTTTTTATTAATTAAACTAAAAGAGATCATAAAAAAAAAGTTGCATATAAAGTTGTTCAGAATCATTCAAGGAACACCTCAAAGTAAGTTTCAACCACCTACCTCCTTTCGCCAGTCTCCTGTATAATTACCAATGAAGTGATCGAGTTGTTTTTGCAACAAAACCCTAATATAAAAAATGTCACCACTTTATATATAAAACAAATAATAATAATAATATAAATGATCTTATATACCGTAAAATCTGAATTTATTAGTTTATTTTTATAAACATAATTATAAATAACAAAATTATAAATAAAATGAAAAGAATGGATAAAAAACAAATTGGTAATTTTTTTTATTTTTTAATTACTAATATATATAAATAAATCTTTCTAAAGGGATAGAAGGAAGGAAATTACATTCAAACTACAATTTTTTTTAAAATTTTAAATAATGTGTATTGAAATAATATTTTTTACTTACCTTTTTATTTAACTTTATAATAATAGAAAAACATTAAATTACTTTATTCCGATTTCTGTATTTTTTTCTTCATTATATATTATTCATAATTTTTTATATATATAATGAATATTTGTATGAGTATTAAATTATTTATGATAAAAATAATGTGTTTTGGTGTGGTATCTGATAAATCTTTTATTATTTATTAGTATTTATTTAAAAAATCTCTTGAAAATCAATATATATATATATATATATATATAAAATAATAATAATACATTTATATAATTTTAATATATATTTGAACAGCACATCCAAATGATCAAAATCTTTATTTATCAAAATTAGTTAGCTCGTTTTATGGTAGGCGCAGTCCCCTTCATATTCGGCTCAACAAAGTTAACTGGCCAAATTCGAGCCCACTGGTTAGTTCACAATCATCTAATACTTATAAGGTATGCCTTTGAATACAACTTTGCCGGAAAAGTCAACTTTAGCAAAGAGGTTCATTATTCAATGAAGAGTTAAATAAACAAGTAAAATTGCTGTATATGATGATTATTATGAAACTGTCTTTATATATTTCATCCAATTTTGATTCTCTTTTGATTCACCTAATATCTGATTTGATTATTATTATTATTTTTATCACCATACTCTATTCACGGGCTATTTTCCATTTGATGTTCTCCTAAATGTTTCTTCCCTTAATGCCCGGCTTAACTTTCTCATCTTTATAATACAAACTCTATATCTGAGGATGTATAAAAGTCATGCTAAGTAATATTCATTATGTAAATTTTCGAAGAATTTAAGAAAAAGAGATTACCCATATTGCGGATATTTTATTTTGACTTATTCTCATCTAGTACCTGAACAATGTCCTACATCCATACAACAAAAAATAATAGTTTTAACTTGTAATTTAACATTAATATTTCTAAACAATATATTGCAAATTTAATTACATATATGCGATAGTATTCTAAACATAAATTATTTTGGACATTATTATTATTATTCTTAAATGATAATTCTAAATACTTATACATTTAAATTAATTTATAATTTAAAATTCTCCATTTTGTATTTTAAGATATATATACCTTATATATATATAGATATAGATATAGATATCTTTAAATATATAAATTATTGATTATTTATTATACATATAAATATTGATTGATTGATTTTTTTAGCTATAATAGTATATATAATTCTATTTGCTATATGTATTGCACTTATTTTGTCTATTATTATACGAATATATAGTAAACCAATAAATGATACGTCAGAAATAACAAAATTACAAGGAATATTAGATCCTGCTAAAACTACTCCAGGTAAACTTTAATTAATTTTATATGTGATTTCCACTTAATTAAACAAAATAATTGTAAAATTAATCAATTAAAATATTCCACTAGAAATATATCAAATAATATGCATTATTAGATATTAAAAGAACAATATTTATTTTTCTAATTCTATATACCCTCATAAGCCCAAATATTCTTCTTATAAAAATATATTATTAATATAATAGATTTATGTTTTAATAATAGATGATATGATATGATATTAATTATATTCTCAATTTATTTATCTTTTTTGCTACACATAGAATACTTTGTAAAAATTCCATTTATAGTGTTTAATTAAAGTGAGTGAAAATGAAAATAATTAACTTATTGAAATTCATTAGTTCTTGGCGTTAGTATATTTTTAATCGTCAACACCATTCTTTTAACCTAAAAGTTGTTGTTTGAAACATAGACACTTAAACTAGAACCCCATAATAATAGAAAATGATATAATTAAGAATAAATTGGATTTATTTCTTTAGTTTAAAATTTTATCTAGTTTGCATTTACACTAATATATGTGATGGAGTAATTTATGTTCATAAACAAATTGAATAGTTGATGGATAGCTAAGAGTAAATAAAATTCAAAATTCAATAGGTTACTTATCCGAATGTGCAATAAAGATCGATTAATTTCAAAAGCATAAAGTTATATATAAGATTATATATTTTTTGAGAGGATGTGTATTAAATATCTAATAAAATATCTAATTTATTCTAAAAGTTAATATTTTAATTAAGTTATTACTATTAGATCATTCTTATTAAATGTTTTAGTGAATTTAGAAATTTTATATAAATATAAATCCCTTCCTAAATTTTGCACTAATAGTACTATCGATGTATACATATCAACTAAATAATTAATAAGCTAATAACTCATTGGTATATCCAATCTGCATGATTGTCTTTCTCGCGGGTTTCCCTTTGAAGTGTTTTTTCCTGGTATAAAATAACGTAGAAAAAATCATTAGTTAAATATTTAAAAAAATAATTTATCGTACTTATCTTCTTAATAATTTTTTAATTTTAATTTTTTTTCATTCTTTTGATTTATTATTAGGCTTAACAATTGAGCCCCGAATGCATAATATTTCTCCACTTTTATGGTATAGTACAAAGAATTTAACTACAAATGTAAATTATATTGAAAAAATTAAACATCTGCTTAGAGGTATTTAATTAGATATAAGTTAATATTAATCCATATAATATAAATAATTTAAGTCGTTCAATTTTATCAATACTTTTTATAATAATAATTTAGAAAATCTATTATAATTAGTAAAAATTATTATTTAAAAATTGAATATCCAACCAAGATCTTAGTTTTATAGAATATTTTAATTGTTTTTTTTATATATATAATTTATATAAATATTTTTATTTATATATCTTAAAAATTTTTATATCGGAAATAAAAATTATTTATTTACTAGTTCTAAAAATTTTTGTCTAGTACAAATTGTCTCAAAAACAAAAGTCCCCTCATTAAAATTTTGGAAAGCTATATAAATTAAGGGACTCGTATGCCATGCCCCGGGTGACAGCAATTTTGTTACGTCACTGCCGAGGAGAATTAAGGAAGATCAATTTTTTTATATTCGCTCTCAAATAACTTTTAATCTTTTCATTGAAATATAATATAATAATATAATATTTTGATTTAATATATATATATATATATATAAAAATTAAAATTATAGTTTCCAAAAAATATTATATATATATATTACATTTTTTAAATTTTTATATAAAATACTAAAACAGATACTTGTAGATTTTAGTTTTATTTCATAATATTAATATTTTATAAGTGTATAAATCAATGTTTAATAATATGTAAATAAATATATATATTTATTTATATTAAAAACGTTAACTATTACTTTTTGTACAAGTATAAATCGAATGGCCCATTAGCTCAGTTGGTTAGAGCGTCGTGCTAATAACGCGAAGGTCGTGGGTTCGATCCCCCCATGGGCCACATTTTTTTTAAATTTGTGTTAAACTATGATATTTCAAGTTAAAATTTATTTATATTATATATATATATTTTTTTTAAATATTCCTTCTAAATGAAAAAAAAATAACTAATAAATTATGAATATTTTTGTTATAGTTACTAAAATATTTACACAAAAATAATAAAAAAGTTAAAAGTAACACTTCTTTGTTATTTTAAATTTTATTTTTTGGTATCAACACTATTCTGTACTGCCTTCTCTTTCTTTGTTAAATACTGTGATCCTCCTCGGAATCAGATTGAGATTTTGCATAATATTTCTTATGGAATTTCATCTGATTTTGGAATTACTTCATATCAGCTCCATTAGAATGTATGGTGCTAATTCCCCTTATAAAATTATACTTAATGTGATCTATAGGCCAACATTAATTCTCATACAGCTATTCATTATTCCTGAGACCACGAAAAATTCTTGAATTCAATAAATATTTTTTATAATAAATTAATTTAACTATAAAACAAAATACACACACAAATCCTTTATATTACCTTAATCTCTTATTAATGACATCATAAAAATGAATATTTTAAAGTTAGTAATAAGTTAATGATAAGCCGGATAGTTATCATTTTATCTCAAAAACGAATAATAATAGATTTATATATAATTTATTATGTTATGTATTATCTATTAATAGGCTATCCAGACGAATTGTCTAAAAGTGAAGAATGTCAAAAAATGATTATACGCCCGTCTGATATTGATATTAAACAATGGATAAAATACAGATACGGGTATACTCATTGTCCATTTTCAGTAAAATCCCTTCTTGGACCATGCAGCGAAGGAAATTATGGTTATGATAATATAAATTTGCAACCATGTCTTTATATCACCATCAATAAGGTATATGCATTAATTAAACTTATAGGATCGGAATAAATAATAACACTATGGGTTAAGTAATATAATTTTAATAATAATTCTACTTTACATCTTTGTTTACAAATTACCCTGACAACCAACCACTGTCTCCTAAATACCATCTTCATTAATTATCGCTTGTGCGGTGTCTTGGGTTAATAATATTTTTATTCAAATTGTTAATTAAATAAACAGACTTCGTCCATCTTATCCAGAATGTTTAGTCAGCAATTTGTTACAGCCAGACTGGAAATATACTTAGAATCTACCCTGCTCGATCCCATTGGACTAGGATCTATTCTAGGGATAAATTATTTATGGAATAAAATTCATAATGATACTACTATTTAAAAATTGATTATTACATAAAATTAAATGAGTTTTTCAAAAATTGATAGATCCCCAAATAATATAGCTATCTATCTTATGACGCTTTTGAATACTTCAGCTCAAATATCCTTTCAAAAACATCTTTGTGTTTTTTTTAATATTAGAAAATAACTTTATTATTTTAATACTATTTATTTATCTTGAATGAAAATAAAATTAGTTTAAATTCTAGTATATCAATAAAAGAAGGTGAATAAAGGAATATGTTAAGATTGAGCACTCTTTTCTTAGAAAATAAAACAAATTTTCATTCAACAGATAAAACTATTTACAAATATTTAGGTAATTGAGATATAAATTACAAAATATTTTAATATGAATAAAAATTATAATTAATATATTTGCATTAGAGGGCAGCATCGACCAATAACGCCTAAAAATTATGCAATTAACTCATCATAAAAATAAATGATATCTCTTAGTAGCTAAGCCAGTTTCCAATTTTTTTGCCAATATGCCTCTCCGAAAATAAAAATTTTCCTGCCTCCTCCATCTTCTATTTTTTTAATAGATATAATAATATAAACATCTTTTAAATAATAAAAAGTGTATTTCAAAAAAAACTGAATCTTTTTAAATTCTCTACTAAGATTGATCCAAAATTGAATTAAGGATTAATTTTGAAACTTCTGTTTTAGTGAACAATCGCATGATAGTTATATTAATTTTTTTCTTTTTAATATTTGAAAGTTCAAATTCGTCCGTTTTTGCGTAATTTTGTCCATACACACACACACACATACACCAGAGGCGGACTAAGGCCTTGGCAACCTAGGCACGTGCCTAGGGCCCGTAATGTTTTGGACCCGAAAATTTTTGTACATGTATATTAATTTATTTTTCCTTTTTTTTCCTGGAATCCGATAATTAAATAGGTCTACATACTATATGCTTTAAAGCCAGGAAGGTAAGGAGTGAACACTTAGAACAAAAGTTGTCGCCTATCTGACATCACAGCCGCCATTTTGAATGTACCAAAAGATTATATTTTCCATTATCTTAATGTTAATATATCATCAAATTTCGGGCCTTATTTGTGGAAAATTATGTGAGCAAAAATTTTCTCATGAAGAAAAAACTCTTTAAATTTTATTTTATTTGAAGTGCAGCCCGTTTTGATATGCATATATGTATAAAAAAATTAAATGTTGCGGCAATCATTCTCTTCATAATGCTGATGATTAGTCAATTAAATAAGCTGGAGTGTCTCCACTCGACTATCTCGCAATTTGAATTGGATTAAATAACATAATATATTATATTTAAATTAAATTTAATTAATTATAAATTATAAATAATAAATATTAAACCAGCGCATGTTTGGCTTTTTATTGATGGCACCATGGCACGTGTTGGCGCGTGAGATTTGCAGTGTTAAAAAATTAATTCTGGTACTTTCAGCAATTCAATCAAGCTGAAATTCTATATATAGCAGTTTTATACAATTATTAATCATGTGAAAAATTATCAAACATATATTTTTATTTTTACGGTCACTTTAGAGGAAAAAAAATCAAAACGTTGTAGGTAATGACCCTCTTCCGGTTGAGCTACATTTCTCAAAAGTTGATAGAAAACTATGAATTTTGAATAATGTCCATGTACCAAATTTCATCATTCTAGCTCAAACCGTTTTTGCGTAATCTTGTCTACATACATACACACACACACAGACATTTTTCTCAACC
Source organism: Labia minor (assembly GCA_963082975.1). Lineage (NCBI taxonomy): Eukaryota > Metazoa > Arthropoda > Insecta > Dermaptera > Spongiphoridae > Labia > Labia minor. Next base: position 33,102,812 of record OY720346.1, read on the forward strand.
TTAGTGAAAATGATTCAGGAACCTTCAAAACGTAAAAAAACATCAAAATCTCAACATCGAAAATTTTCGTGATCGCAATACTATCTCTTACGAGATAGTAAAAAAGAAATTATCATTAGATTAATGGAAAAAAGATTACAAAAAATAAAATATATTTATTAATGTATTTTTTTAATTACCAAAATTATTAATTTAAATAAATTGTTATACATTATGCTGAAAATCAGACCGGCTATAGGATTTTTGCGCCCCGATGCAGAACTGTAATTGAAGCCATACAACCAGAGACGAATATAGACTTTTTTCGGAGGAGGGGGGGGGGGGCTAAACTCCAAAATTTTTCTTTGAAAAATTTTTTTTAAAGAAACTAAATTTTTGCCGTAATTCAAAAATATTTTTTGCGGGACCTAAGTTTTCCGCCTTCGTCTAAAAATAGCAAAATTTTCAAATAATGCTAGGATAAATCTTATGAATTTGTACGTCGAAGGCGAGCAAGGGGGTTAAATATCGCGTAAATTATGACGACCTTATACGGAAGCGCCCCGAATCGACGCATCCATCCACGTAGAGCGGGCCCTGCTGAAAAGAAATCACTTAATTTTAAAGTTATGTGGAGATAACAAAGCAAAAGTCGTGATTTTTTAGATTAATATGTTTTTTTAATAAATATTATATATACCGTTTTGAAATTTAATCAAAGAAATTCAAAATACATACATGTAGAAAGAAATTTTTTCCCAGATTCTTCACCTAGCTGTCATTTACTTTTATTCCCACGTCGGATCGTGCATCCATATGCATAATATGACATGATAATTATTTTTAAAACAAAAATAAAATAACAACTATCTATAACCTAAACTCAGGTGTAAACCTAACCTGGTCTTAGAATCCAATTAGAATCTAATAAAAAATAATTTAATATTAATTAGAAACTAAATTATTAAAAAATATTTCTAATTATTAAATATATTAACTAAACTATAAAATAAAGAAGAAATAAATAAGAAAAACTTTCAAACATTCGAGAAAATTGGAAACAAAAATGTATTATATCTTATGGAAAATTCAATGTTTCAACAAGAATTTCTCCCTACTTTTGTAGTGCTACCTCCCACCTCAAAAAACACATGGAATCGTACCTCCATATATCTCCATGGACCTGACTGAAAAATAGGCTTGGAATTACAATGTTGCCTAGGGCCCACTTTAGCCTTAGTCCGCCACTGACACACACATATATATATATACAGACAGACATTTTTCTCAACCTTAGTGAAAATGACTCAGGGGCCTTCAAAAAGTGTAAAGTCATCAAAATTTCGCCATTGAAAATTTTCATGATCGCAATACTATTTCTGAAGAAATAGTAAAAAGTTGACAATAGTGTCGGAGGAATTGAAACTTAAACTTCTCAAAAATTAACATCGGACAAACTGATGTTCACTCATCATCCAAATAATACAAACACTCAAGCTTCATCTGACAAGGGACTTTCAAAATAAATAAATTCAAATTCTTATTTTCAATTTTTTATGATTGGAAATACTTTCCTAAAAAAAATAATAACTTCTCGAAAGCATCTAAAAGACATTAAATTCACAAAATAAGAGTAAATTTCCGTTGTGAAAATATTTGGGTTACAATACAAAAGTAAAGGGAAAAGAAAGTGGTCAAAATCACACACATTTAAAATATTTAATTATTCTCTATTGAAATAAAAAAGGTCAATTGATGTTAATGCCTTTAGATTCAGAAATATGTTTTTAAAATTTCGATTTACATTGTAATTCCTATTAGATTATTTTTTTATTGTTTATATATATAGTCTATTCTAAATACATAATTTTATGACATAGATGTATAATTTTCATTGAATTTTTGCTTATAGTTTTAAACAAAAAATAAAAAACCAATTCTAATAATTCTAATTAAATAGATAAGTGGTTGGGTTCCAGTTGGTTTTTCTCATGAAAAAGAGATTCCAAATGATATTCCTCAAAAATTGAAACAAATAATGATGTCATCATTAAAAACATTAAATGATTCATCTCAAGTAAGTTTTTTTTATTTATTTTCGGATATTATATAAATGATAATCATTATTTATTTAATTTTTAATAAATTGATATATATATATAGTCGGGACCTGATCGTGCCTGGATCTGGTGCGAAGGAAAATATCCTTATGATAATGAACATTTCAATAAAATTGAATATTATCCACATCCATGGATTGATGCCCAATATTTTCCTTATACATGGCATCTAGATTATGATCAACCAATGATTGCAATAAGAATTATTAAACCAAAAAGTAATTTATTTATATATAATATATAATTTATTTATGTATTAGATTATATATATATACACCTTTGAGTGTTTTCGATTAGATTTCATTGAAATTCTATTATTATGAGATATTATTTCTTGTTATTTTCATGTTTAATTGTGAGATTTGAGTCTCAAATAACTTTTCATCTATATAGGTATATATATTTTTGAAGATCCATTATAAATTGCAAATTTTCATGCATCCACCGTATCCTTAAACTAACACTTCAATAGAATCTCTTAATAGAATTAAGGTTTTGTTTGTTGTTAAACCAGAAACTACAAATGCTCTTCACCAATGCCATCATACGAGGGTGGGTTGAAAAGTTTCCGGCCTGATGTAGAAAAAAGATGTTTTTAAATTTTTCTTTTGTTTTATTTTTCCAACATAATCTCCACCGTATCCTTAAACTAACACTTCAATAGAATCTCTTAATAGAATTAAGGTTTTGTTTGTTGTTAAACCAGAAACTACAAATGCTCTTCACCAATGCCATCATACGAGGGTGGGTTGAAAAGTTTCCGGCCTGATGTAGAAAAAAGATGTTTTTAAATTTTTCTTTTGTTTTATTTTTCCAACATAATCTCCATCAACACTGATACATTTCTCATAACGGTGTTCTAATTTAGTTATGCCAGTTTTAAAAGTAGATTCGTCAAGCTCCTCAAAATACTGATTTACAGTTTCGATAATTTCTTCGTTGTTTTACCGCCAAGCCATTTTTTGAGGTTAGGAAACAGGTAATAGTCGCTGGGGGCTAAGTCTGAAGAGTAGGGAGGATGCGGCATCAATTCAAACTTCAATGGACATGGCAACAATCGACGAATGCGCTGGTGCTTTATCGTGATAAAACAAAATTTTATTTTTTCGCCATATGAGGTCGTTGAATTTGTACCTCGTGCTTCAAACGTTGCAATAACTCTGCGTAGTATTGACCAGTGATAGTCTTACCCTTTTCAAGGTAATCAATGTATATAATTCCTCTCGCATCTCAAAAAACAGTAGCCATAACCTTGTTTGCCAATAAAATTGGTTTTGCCTTCTTTGGAGTTGGTCCCCTTTTCCAAACCACTGTTTTGACTGTTCTTTATTTTCAGTAGTGTAGTGGTGGATAAACAATTATGAATCGACGCAAAAATTGGTTTGGAATCTCATGCACTTTCAACCTGCGGTCTTCCAACACTATTTTATTCAAATAGAAGTATTTGATGACAGCACGTATTTCCAATTTTTCCATTTTCACGAAAACAACGGAAGCGTCTCGCGCAATGTGCTCTCAAACGCAAACTAACGTAGCGATTGGGCTGAAACTATACATACAATCTCGGTAGGAATGATACTATTTATTCAGGACGCCACTCCAAAAGTAGACCTAGTGGCGCCATTTCTTGGCGAGGCCGGAAACTTTTCACCCCACCTTCGTATAATAAATATATCGAAAAATTATCGATAATAATGGAGCAAATTTGATTTAAATAAAGTTACACGCTATAAAAATATCATTGGAAATGTATTAAAAATATGTTAGAGATTTTTTTCCAGTAAATTCATACTACAAAAAGATCCCCCTCAGAGTCCAAAAAACAATCTCGTAATAAGGTCTGTATGTATATCAACAGCGAATCTCAAAAACCAAAAGGTGTTAGAAAATGAAATTCGGTGTTTAATTGTAAAATAAAATAAGTATATATACCTATGTCTGATGGTGGTACAGCAACTTTTCTATCAAATTTGATTTTACACCTTGTATACATCTTATAAATTAAAATTAATTAATCCCGCTTCATCGATGGTAAATAAAATTATCTCTAATAACAGGATAAAAAAGTAAAACTACTGCGTAGATTCAATTGAACTTTTTCACACACAAGCAATGATATATCAGCTCTCCAAACATGTATAATAATAATGTAGCTTAAGTGTGAAGATGTGTTCGAATAAATATAATTAAATCGGAAAAAACGAAATTACTTTCCGAACAATCTAATATTTTCTCTAGCTAATGTAACGAGTAAAAAAATAAGAATTTTCTAAATACCCACATTTTGATATCTTAATTAATATATACTTCAACTTTTGGAGTGATTTTGCATTTGAATATGCACTATTCTGGAGAAGACTCAAATAATTAAACACCAAACACAAAGAACATCAAAGTTTTTGATGAAGCGATCACTTTACTGAAACAGAACCATTTTGAATCACCTATCTCCGTCTAATACTTATCTTTGTGATTTTGATCTTTCCTTAGTATCAATATTTAAATTTATATATATATTATCAAATTCTACATTTTAAATGCTAAGAATTTTAGTATTGAATTGACTTTAGAATTACTCCCTTCTACTAAATATAATATTGTTTTAAGTATTTAATAAAGATAAATATTATTAACCAAACTTTTTAAAAATAAATTATTGAATGAATTTTATTATTTTATATTAACGTTTTTGCTTAATATCAATGATTCTCTTAATTCTTAATTGAAACTAGTTAATTTATCAAGTCTAGTTAATAATTTTAAAACGTACAAAAATCATTTAAATTTTCAATAGTTGTTTTCTACCTTAAAAAATTTTATCTGCGCAAATATTTTATTTTTTAATTTTCATATATTTTTGTTTTTAGTGGATACTTTAATTGCAATAAGATGTAATTTATATACATCAAATATTATTAATTCTGCAAAGTCATATTTAAATGCTAAAAATGATTTTACTAATCCATCCTTTTGGTCAGGAAAGCCGGGTCCTGGTTATTCAGAAATTCATCTTTATTTTTCAAAAACGGTTTAAAAAAGTATATATTCATATATAATTTATTTAAAAGTTACTTATAAATTATAGATTAAGAAATTAATATAAATATTAAGGAGAAAATATTAAAAAGAACAATTTTATTCATTTTTTTCTTTATATGAAATCAAAGCTTTGTTTTTTCTGTATACAAATCTAAAACAAATTTAAATTAAACACTTTATATTTTAAAATATTATTAATAATAATTATATGCTTGTATTATTTTTTTTAAATAGATGTATATATTTATATATGTAAATATGTATATTCATAAGTAATCATATATATATATATATATATGGTTAATTATAAGTTAAAAAAATTAAATTTATTTTAAACAATTTCATATTTTTCTGTAAAAAATACAGTCTCGCATGAGAACTTGACAGGTGTTTCATCTTCAACTAAAAGTACATCTGCAATCTAAAATAAAAAAAAATATTTATTAATATAAAAATGAAATTAAACTAATAGAGATGAGGAAGTGGGAAGGTTTCTTTTTCTTTACCTTTAGATCGGCATATGAACGTCCAGATGCAAATGAAACATTAACAGGGAAAAAATCACCAGGAAGGCCAACGGCAAATGAAAATTCAAGTGAACCAGATTTATTACTACTATCAACTAATGGCAATGTCCATAATAATTGATTTTTACGTGAATCATGAGTGTAATCACCATCACATTCATTTACAATTGGGGTGCCACCAGATCTATAAAAAAAATTGTTTTTTCATTATTTATTAAATAAATAAATATTTCAATAAAAACGCAAAGAAAAAGAAAAATAATAATACGGTAAAGGAATGCTAATGCAAACATCACGTAGTTCCATATGTTCATGTTCAAGTTCATATTCGATATTGACGTCACATCCCCCTTGCCCATTTTCTGTTGGCCAACAATTAACTAAAAAATACAAAATAAATTAGATTATAAAATGAATAAAAAACAAAACTACTGATGTTAGGATTATTTTCTTATTTTATATATTCCATTATATGTTAATATGCAATAGATATTTCAATATTTACTATTTTATTAGAAATTTAGTTGATCTTTTTAATAATTTTTAATAAAATTAAGAAGACATTTTCCTATATCAGGCATGTTTTAATTTATGAATGTAAATATGGTAAAAACAAATAATAATCTCTATGGTTTTAAGGAGAAAAATCAATCTATTGAGGTCTTAGCTTAGAATAAACATATTTTAATTTTTTCTTTCTTAATTTTAAATTAGCTGGAGTGTCTCCACTCGACTATCTCGCAATTTGAATTGGATTAAATAACAAAATATATTATATTTAAATTAAATTTAATTAATTATAAATTATAAATAATAAATATTAAACCAGAGCATGTTTGGTTTTTTGTTGATGGCACCACGTCACGTGTTGGCGCGTAAAAAAACATCAAAATCTCAACATCGAAAATTTTCGTGATCGCAATACTATCTATTACGAGATAGTAAAAATTAATCATCAGGTGATTAATAAGAGATTTTTACTAAAATGAAATCATTGTATTGAGGTTTAATTAATCTGATTTTGACTATTATTTATTGAAAAAAATCTGTTAAATAATTTTTTTATATTAGATCAATAAATTCTATTATTCTTCCCCATAAAACTCTTCTATCATTTGAAATATTTTTTTTATTAACGTATTTTCTATAGCTAATTTCTTATATTTTAAGTTGATTAAATGTTTTAAAACTATCAATTTATTTTTAAAACAATTTTTTCAATTAATAACAATTTGAATTATTTTTTTAGTTTGAATTATATAAATTACAATTTATAAGACTTTTAAAATATTATTAAAAATATATACAAAGATAATAAATTATATATTAACACCAAAGGGGGTACATGGAACAGAATGCCAAGAGCTATTGATGCTAAGAGCGCCTAAAGCAATTTATAGCTAGAATTTATTTGTAAAGATACAATTTTTGTTCATATAATAAGTAGATTGATTAGATAGATATGAGTAGGTATATAGTGAATAAAAAGACGAGTACTTGATAGTGGAATGCAACTTTCATCCTGAGTCTGGAATCGCCATTTAAGTACACCAACATCAGTGTGTAGTGGAAATGGTTTACTTGGATTTTTCAATCCTATTTGAGTTTTGCTTTTAAATAATTCTTTATCGACATTAGGATGATTCTATAAAAAAAATATAATATATAAAAATAGAACAAAGAAACACTCTTAAAAACATTTAAATTAAACAAAATCCATTGGATAAATTTGACTAGAATAAATTATGAGTAATAATATTAATAGTAAATGATCATAATTCAAAAAATTAAAAATTTATTTACTTGTAATTGTATTCCTCTTTGATCTTGATTGACCAATTGTACTTTAATACGGCCCCATTTATCATCTGATATTCTTAAAGTAACCAAACCATGCAATTCAAAACTTTGGACCCCACCCTCCCGTCCAACACGAAGCATCAATCTTTCCTCTTGTCGTAGATGTACACTAAAAAATAAAAAATAAAATATAACAATATAGATTTACATATAAATATATTATAAATTAAGTAATTAAAAAATAATTAAAAACATACGCTTCTGTATGTTCAAGAGCTCCAATTTTAGTAACAGCTGATGCGGTTGCTGGTGTTGTTGATTGACGTACTGTAGACTCTGTCGAAACTTTCTCTCCTTCGCTTTTTAATTGATCGACAAAAGTTTCAACATCACGTGATTTTCCACCCAACTTCATACCTTTATGACTACTATTAGTAGATGACGTTTTTCTTTAAAAAAATAAATAAATAAGATAAAAATAATAATTATTTTAACAACTTGTAGAATGTAGAAAATTAAAAATATTATTTTATCTATATTACTACTATATATTATATTATTTGTTTACATCATTAACATATGTTGATTTCTCTTACTCCATCCCTCCAGAACCTTATCTTTAAAATAAACAATCAAATTAAATTCAAAATTTGAAAATTATATTATATTTAAAAAACTTAATTAGTTAAATGATTTTTGGCTATAGGTAATGGTAGTACATGATATAAATAATATGTGTTGGGTTTATTCGACATATACAACATATAAAAACGTAGAATAAAGATTAAACTATTTGCAAAAAAAAAATACTTTTTAAATGAAATAAAAAATCAAAAATTCCCAAAAGATATAAAACAATACAAAATACTTATATGATTTAATTAACTTCTAATAATATGTTAAAAATAAATAACATTAATATAATAAAAATAATATTTAATATTATATTAAATTCACCGGGTGAAAAAAGAGAATAATAAAAATATAATAATATAAATATAATAATGGTAAATTAATTAACTATTGTATATCTATGTAAAGTCTTTTTTTTGATCTCTTATCAATATTTTTGTAATGATGAAATGTCCAATTCTATTTGTTGATTAATTAATTTATATTGAATTTGAAAATTGTAACATATGTATCTGAAATAAAACTGATTTTTTTGTTTTTATTATTTAAAAAAGGCTGATATGAAATGAAATATTATCCACTAAATTAACTAATCTGATAATTTAATATATATATATATATATATACGTACTGAATGCCAGAAAATCCACCAAATTTGCTAATTTCTGGTCCAATGGATGCTGAATCGCCAACAACTGGATTTGGTGTATAACCACTGCCAATTCCACTACCATATGAGCTTCCACCAAAGCCACCACCTGGTGAAATTTTGCTGCCACCTTTTTTTGAAGCTTCCATTCTTTGGCGTTGCAGCTCTTTAGCTTTTTCGCGCATTTTGATTTTAGCCTCTCGCTCTTGTGTCTAAATAAAAGAAATACAAAATTAAAATGTCAATAGTATTTGTAAATTTTTACTTGATTAATCAAAATATATAGAATTATAACAAGACACTTTCTAAATTATTCAATCTAAATCAGCATTTTTTAAACTTGTTTTCGCCTTATCTATTTTCAATTTTTGAATTAAATTATCACAAGATGAAAATAAAGAAACATAGCCCCAATGTACTCCACATGGCAATGATTAACACATTTAACAACTTTTTATTTTCAAATGTAAGGAGAAGTGATATTACAAAAGTTAACATATATGAAAATCAAAACAAAAATCTAATTGGTTTAAATTCTACTAAATGAAAGCTAATGATATTTTTATTTTTAGTTATATTATATTAAGAAAAAACTTAAATGCTGTAAATTGTGCTTATACAATATAGAAATTGATTAAAGATGAATTTTATTACACTCTTAATTTATATATTAAATCAAATTTCTGATTTCATAAAAATCAAAATATAATTATTTTTTTTACCTGTCGGACAGCTTGAAAAACTTTCTCTTCATGTGAATCCATTTCAACAAAAGTACGAATTTGTGCTAAGTTTACACTTTCACGATAACCAAGTGCTACAATTTCGTCGAAAGCAAATATTAAATGAAATGCATTTTCAGCAATTTCTGACTCTTCTAATGAACGACAATATTCAGGAATCTATAGGTGAAACAAAAATTAAAAAAACAAATTATAATAAAACAAAAACTTGTTTATTTTATGAATGAGCGTCCTTCAGCATATTGCCCCATAATCTATTCTTAAACCATAAACTTTTTATCAGTCACATTATTTATTATATATTTTTCATTGGAAAATTATCAATGATTAATAAATGATTAATTAATTAATTTGGATATTTTTTTTTAAAAACATGCTGAGATTAGATAATTTTTTTTTAATATCATCATTGCATTTATAGTTTTTATATTTAGGACAAAAGAATAGTTTTAATTTAATAAGTTCAGACGGCTTAAAGATATTCTTGTTTATAAAGTAGATAAAAAGGGAAGGGAAAGGATATATTAAATATTTTCAAGTGTATATTTTCATAAAGTTGATGACCCATAAAAAAAATCTTAAATACATATATTCTATTTATATATATGTTAATTGTGAAATTTAGAAGAAATAGTTTGTGATATTAGTAATTTTTATTAATATATACGAACCACTCTTGAGAACAGACGAAGAGTTTCAAGATCTTCTAAAATATTACTGGCTTTTGTCGTGATTAATAACATGTATAATTTCTCCAGTGGCTGATAGACATATCGTACAGATTCCGTTTCAACAAATGTATGTTGTTTTCCAGTGGACATTAATTTAGGAAACGCAGAAAGAAGGCCTTCAATTCGTGCTTTAGTCATTTCCACAAATTGACGGGAAATTATTGCTGAAAAATATAAAACGTCATTCTTTTTACTTTTGTATTATATATATAAATTTTATATAATGCCATTTGCAAAGTAAATCAATTTAATATGTTATAATAATAATAAAATCTTAGTATTTTGTTTCAAACTTTATGTATTAGGTATTATTATGTAGTTTTATAAAATATATGTTACTTAAATCCTTTACTATTAAATAATCAAGATCATTTTAATTTTTAGATTAGAAAAATCGTGTAATAACAAAAATAAATTATTTAAAGTTTTTTATATTAGACTAAAAAGGTTAATCTCTACAAGACTTGTTAGAGCCATAATAATAACATCAAAATTAAAAATATTAGAAATGGATTGTTAATAAATTGTTAGATTTATATTTAATTTCTTTTTAATATTAGAATTATATTTTCTTTTTATAAAGTCAACTTTTAAATTAAATTTTATATTTTTATTAAATTTAATTTGACAATGTCACTTTAAAATTTTAATTTGACAGAAGTATGAAAGAAAGAATTATTATTATTTTTACTTAATAAGATTTATTGATAAATTTAAATTTAATTGTTTTTTCAAATTATAAACATATATTTTAAATTGACAGAAATATTTGAACAGATTGGTTATACATAATAAAAAAGCTATTCAATGGTTTGCTACTAAATAATACTTACTTTTCCCCGCCTTTGTACAAACGGCAGCTGCAATTAAAACCTGAAAAAATAAATAAATAAAATTTAAAATTATTTATATTTAAATGATACAATAAATGTCATAATTCAAAAGGAAAAAATGTGAATATCCTTTCTTTTTTTTATTTTATAATATTTATATTGTATTAAAATAAATAATGAATAATATTTAATAGTTTAAATTTATTATTATGCTCACCATTTTTATTAAGAATGATAATTGAACCAAAATAGACAATAATAATTAAGGGAAAATGTAAAATTATTCTTGAGCCATCGTCAGCTGGTGACGTGGGATTTGCCTGGCTGCTCGATGCCGACTAACTTGTACGCAACGGTGCGCATGCGTCCACCGGCTCATTTGAATTTCCAAATTCACCTCTACTTGCTGACAAAATATCTATTAACACTAAAATATATTTAAAAAATCATTCGGTTAATTAAAATAAGAAATAATCGATATTAAATATATTAATTTATATATATATAATTACATAGAGTTCTCATTAGTTCCTAGTTTTAATTTTATATTAAAAAAGTTTCTTATTTTATTAATGTTTTTTTTTACATTTTAAAAATAATTAAAATTAATATTGTCATAAATTTATCTTGAAGGCATATTCTAAATTTTATATTACCTATGATCATATATTTTCAAATTCTTTTTATATTCAAATACTTATAATAAAAAATATTTTCATGATTTAACTCAATAGAATATTATTTGTATTTTCTTTAAATATAATTTATTCACATATCACTGATTAATTGAATTTTGTTTTATTTATTTGAAAATCATATAATTTATAGAATATTTTATATTTTATTTAATAATTAAAGATATTTATATTTTTTTCATTTTTAAATTTTATATTAATAATAAATTTACATAATAGAATAATTAAAATGGCGCTTGATATAATTTTTTTAATCAAAATTTATTTTTATTTCTATTTAATTTGATTTAATTATAATCAAATATATTTTTATATGGATTATAATTTAATTTAAAATTTTATATACCTTTAGACCCTTACCTTTTTAGGGATTTTTTGATTATCGCTTTTCATTCTTGGAATTTAATTTTATTTATCTTTTAACTCTTTATTTCTTATTCTGTTGTCAGATATCATTAAATGTGTTGCTTTTTATAAATACGCTTCTCTTTTATATATATATATACATTTAAAATGACTACCTTTATTCCGCATATTTCGAAATTATCATCGAAAATAATACGTGTTTTGGGGTGTAATCCCGGACCTATGACTTTACAAGGGACTAATACATATATTATTGGCACTGGCAAAAGGTATTCTAATTTTGAATTATCATATAATTTTTAAATTTCAATTAGCATTCATATTGATCATATTTTATACTAATTTTTTTCTAAAATTTTTTCGCCTCTTTCCGTATCTTTCATAAAATTAAAAAGTTAGAGCTTTTTAATCTCATTCAATCGTTCTGTTCTGTCCACAAAGATCTTAATTTTTTATTATGACTACCATTAATAATAAATAATAAACATAAGAAAAAGAGTAACTTTGTTTTATATCCTAAGTTAATTTAATTTTAAATTTCTCACTATATTAATTCTTTATTAATCAATTAAATAAAATTCCTTTTTTTCATCACTTTATATAGATTTTTTAATAAATTTTATTTAAATAACGAATGAAAAGTATAAAGATAATACTAAGTCCATAGGTCAGACATAAATTTATATATATATATATATAATCAATTTGTTCTAATATTTATAGAATATATAATTTTTAAAAACTTTTACTGTTATCCTTTAGTCATTATTGTTTATTATTTGATTAATATTATTAAGTTTATTATTTATATCATAAATTACTTAATATCTTAAATTTCATATTTAATTTAATATAAATAATATAAAATTAACTTTTTAATACAAATATTAAGTTAATTAATGTTAAATCATTAATTTATATATTTTAATCAGATATATAATTAAATTAATTTCATTACCTAATTAGATTTTATTTTTCATTATTGTTATTGTCACAGGAACGCTGAACTTTCAGTTTTTGATGGTGGCCTCGAAATAAATTATCAATTAGAAACAATTAATCGGAATTATTTAATAGCTAATCAAACATATATTTAAATTTCATCATTTTAAATTTTCTTTTTTTAAATTAATTTATTCAAAATATATAAGAATAATATAAAATACAATTTTTTGAACGCAAATATAACTATACGCAAGAAATATTACTTTTATAATTTAATTTTTCAATGGCCAAATCGAATAACTTCATCTAGTAAAATATTTAGAAAACGGAAAAATCCAGAATATAACTGTTATTAATTTTTTTAACAATTAAAATTAAAAAAAAATCTTACTAAAATTGAAATTTTATTTTATTGAAATTACAATAAACAATTTACCATTATTACATTAAAATGAATATTCTCCAATTGCATTTAAATAATCATTTAAGTAGAATATATACGTTATTATACTATATAGAGAAGCAGTCAATTACATTTTATATTCAGATTGGCTTCTGAAATAAATAAGTTAATTTTTAAAAGACAAAAAAAATTGTCATTTATGTTAATTTTTATTTTTACAGAATTACTTTTTGAATAGAAATCATTTGAAATCAAATAAGCGCCCTGCAATTAAAATTCAAAAAGTGGAATTAATCGATTTAGCAAGTAAAGTATTCAATTATATTTAATTGGATTGACTTGGCACAACTTGAACTTTTAAAGAAATGTGATTACTGGGGCCAAGAACTTTCGAGTTCAATTACGCCATAGATATATAATAAATTTTAAGAGCACAACTTTTTTAAAAAATGGATACAATATTATTACTATAATATTTAGATTAATAAAATTTTCATCATTTACTCCTATATAAATGACATCAAAGTTAATATAATTTAGAAAATTCTTTCCTGTTATTAACTAAAAATTTTTAATTTATTTTCTTAATTTTTAATTTTTAGTATCGGTTATTTAATATATCGTTTGTTAAAAATCGAAATTTACAACTTTTCAGGACAAAAAAATAAAATACACTGTAAAAATCAAAACTCACAAAATTAATAAATAATGCACATCATAATACCACACTTACAATAATACACAATTTATTTCCTGCTTTAAAATCTGTATAATATACATTAAAACAGGGGTGAGCAACCCGCGGGTCGAATGAAGCCCTCCTAACGGATTTGTGCGGCCTTCCAAGTATATATATCATTTTATTGGCATCCTAAACTTTTTACGAGCCACTTTATTACTTTTAAAATAAATATATTTTATAATAATCGCCACAACAATGAGACCTTGAAAGAGAGATGTATTAAATGTATTGTTTATTATTTAAGGATTAATAATTTATTAAGTTGTTTTTTATCTGCGGCCCGCCTAGAAATGTCGAACTTTCGTTTGGCCCTTTGATAAAAAAGGTTGCTGACCCCTACGTTAAAATATTTTCCTGGGTCTAATCTAGCCCTCTTCAACAATAACTTTTTTTCAGGAAATTATGGTTGAAATGTCATCTTTCATTTAAGAGAAATAAATGAGAAAAATATTTCAATACTTTTTCAAAAGCTTTAAATTTTTTGGTTCGTCTTTTTTATAAATTGTATTATTTTTAGGCGTTTATTAATTGATACTGGCGAGCCTAATAAACCTGAATATGTTCGCAATTTAAATAAAGTGCTCTTAGATGAGGGTTGTACGTTGAGTGATGTGATTATAACACATTGGCACGGGGATCATATTGGAGGTGTTCCTGACGTCTACAGTTTAAATTCAAGTATATATTTTTTTAATATTTCTATTTACATTTTAATAAATATAATTATATAAGTATACATTTCTTTTAAAATATTGAAAATTTAAGCAAAAATGAAAAAAATTAGATTGTATTAGATAATATAAATATATATACATACTTATATAATATATTTATAATAATCAATTTATTATCTAGAATCTAGATTATATAATTATTGATAACATTTATTATGTTAAAAGTAAAATATATATGTATTTATATAATATATATATAAACATTTTGGATGGTTTTAATAAATTTGGAAGTTTTGTTTAAGAGTATTCTTAATAAATGTTTTTTTTGAATAGTAGAATAAAAACAAATGCGTATTTTAATTCTTATTCTAGTCATTTATGTATTTTATATCTTATAATTAGTATCAAAGAAACCAACTAGGAGGGCAGCTTCTAGATCAGTGGTTTCCAACGTAGAGCATATGCTCCACAAGGGCCAATAAAAAAATTTGATGAGCGGTCATTTAAACTACTTAGTAAACAATTAAACATTATGCATTTGTAACATGGGGACATTTTAAGTTTTTAGAAGCTCTTGTGTGGCATGGCATAAATAAGGTTGATAAACTCTGTTTTAGATTAAAGTGACCACACGCCCCGATTTTGACGGGTCAGTCCCGTTTTTTGGTGGACTGTCCAGCGTCCCGCTGATTTTTAAAAATGTCCCGTTTTTAAGATATTTCATTATAGGGAAAATGACTTGTATGTTACTTTTCTATTCAGAGTTCAATAAATAGATACATAATTTCAAGGTTTCTAATTTACACCTTTATTTATAATATTTTGCGAATAGGTACATTTATCTTTCTGTTTAATTGTTATTAAAATTAAAAAAGTGCTGAGTAAATTGTTTTCTGGAAAGGGGGCGCTTGGGCAAATAAGTTTGGGAACCACTGATTTATAATATAATTATTGAATATAAATATAAAACTGAAAATATTTTTATTTAATTTTATAAAACTATTACGATATCGAGTTTTGTTTATTATTGTGTTATTTCAATTTTTAAGTCATTTTATTTGGTCTTCACATTCATTGAATCTTTTTTGAGTTTATTATATAAGACTATCGATGTGAACTACTTATTGTTTATATATTTATTATTTCATTTATTCGATAATTAATATTAGAAAAAAATCAATTTGATGAAAATGAGAATATTTGTATATGGGCTTTTCATAAAACGGTTCATTTCTGGTAACAAAGGCAAGTTTATTGAAGTATACGATTTGTTAACCTTTGTGATTTAGGGCATAACAAAGTTAACAATCTGTGTATTTAGCATTGTAGTCGTCTCCAGCAAAGATCCTCCACCATAGAATATGAAAAAAGTCCTAAAACTTGTTATACGAATTTCGATGTTTAAGTGAAAAAATGTATATATAATATTTTTTTTTATTTCTTAAGATACCACTTTTTGGAAATATCCTCGAAAACCCGCAGAAGAGATTTATTATAGTGAAGCAATTGAAATCAAAAAATTAACTGATGGCCAAGAAATAGAAACTGAAGGGGCTAAACTCAAGTATGTATTATAATATGTTATTATATTTTAAATTATGAGCGGTAGAGATTTTGAGTTGTAGAATAAAAGTGAAGAAATAATAGAAATTACAGAAAATAATTTGTGGGCGTATCTTGTCTTCTTAGAGAAGGAATGCATCTAAAGGACATTATTTAAAAATAAAGGATAAATTCTATTAATATTTTTTAATTACAAGTTTTAAGGTTTCAATTATCATGGATAATTCCCGTTTTTTGAGTTACCCTTTATTTACGAGATTTTATTTTTTAATTTAAAATTTTTTTTACAATTTATTGTTGTTAGTGGTGGATATTTAAGCGGTTTTCATGAAATGGTGTGTCAAAAGATTTTTTTTAAATAAAATATCATACCATTAACTTAAAAAATATGTTTCTATCAACTAAAGATAATCTATATTAAAATATATTGTTTTTTATATAATTTTAGAGTGGTACATACACCTGGACATACAAATGATCATGTCATTTTGACAATGTCTAATGGCGACTATGATTTACTATTGTTTAGTGGTGATTGCATTTTAGGTGAAGGGACAACTGTTTTTGAGGATCTTTATTTATATATGAAATCCTTGGAAAAAATTCTTAAAATTAATCCAACCACAATCTATCCAGGACATGGACCAATTATTAATGTAATAAATTTATTTATTATTTTGTTCAACAATAAACGAAATATTATATATATTAATTTTTAAATTTTAGAATCCAATCCCGAAAATTAAATATTATATTGATCATCGCAATGAACGAGAATCACAGATTTATTCCGCTTTAAAAGATAAACCGAATAAGAATTTTACATCTTTAGAAATTGTAAAACTGATTTATAAGGTAAGAAATTTTAATAGAGAAAGAGAGGGAAAATTTTAGGTATATAATATAAAGAAACAATTTTATTTATTTTGCATGATATTTTTTTAAATGTTTATCTTTACAGGAAACTCCAGAAGATTTATTTCTCGCTGCTTCCAATAGTGTAATGCATCATTTAATAAAATTAGCAAAAGAAGGACTAGCAACGAGGGTTGAACACGATCTATGGACCCTTGCTAAAGATTTTACAAAAAATTCAAATTTATGATAAGGTTGTTTTTCTAGCTAAGTAGATTTAAATTTTTATTAAGGAAATATTTTTTACATAGAACAAATTTTATATTTATAAAAAATCATAGAATTGTCCATCTATTTAATTATTTTTTAAATAGAAGCTCAACATCCTAATTGTATATACTTTACACTAAAATATAATAATATCTATTAAAATTTATATAATTATAATACTCTATAATGAAAATGAATATCATGTGCCGTAAATATTTATACTTATATCTCTGTATTAACGATGATTGTCCATTTATTGATTTTAATTTCAAAAAATATATATATTTATATAATTTAATTTATTATTCTATCCATACCTTCTTGCTACTTTTCACATTTTGTTCAAAAATAATAAAATTGAATAAGATAAAAGTAAAGTGAAATTAAGAAAATACCATTTATTAATGTATAGGGGTTGGCAATCAATGACACTCTGATCTCCATTTAGTAATTTTAAATTACTCACCAAAGTTTCGAAGATAGTATTTTAAATATAAATAAAAAATAAAATTTATATGCGAATAATAACGAAAATTCACAAAATACAACGATATTTTCTGAAATGAATCTTATCACTGTAATGAGATTAAAAACTAAGATGTAAGTAGTGGATTATATAGTAGGCTCAAGGAACGGAAGTAGACAATGTATTTGTAATTCTGTCAATATTATTTGATCTATAGGAAAATTATTAATTATATTTCATTAAAATGCATATATAAAAATAAAAAAATTTAATAAAAAACTTGATGTGTTGTATATAATATAATATATATAAACTTTAACAACTTCATAGGTAAACAAAAACAAATTACCAATTCCTTACTAATTACCAAATCCTTAAAAAAATTATTAAAAATTATTTTTGTTTGACATATATAATATATATATATAAGAATATGTAATAATAATTCAAAATCAAAATATTAAAAAAACAATATATAGAAACCAATGTAGAAAATAAATTTGATAAACATATTTAACTAAAATGAGGGGGATTAAAAAGAATAATATAATAATTTTTTTAAACTGATTCCTGTAATTTTCGATATTCATATACGCTCCCTTTTTCAATGAAATTTTTATTAATATTGTGTTTTTGAGAACGTAAGGCAAATGATTTGGCCATTTCTTCGGATAATCCAGGAGTTCCATAACCCCCACCACCAGGGGTTAATAAACAAAATGTGTCCTTTAAAATTAAAGAAAAAAAATTAATAAAGAGATAGAGTATATATTGAAATATGAATAAATTACCCCTGGATCTAGAGATACTGCTGTTTTAGAACCAAGATTAATAATTTTTCCATCAACTTTTTTTAAAATATTTTGTCCAATTGCACCATCAGAACCTCCTAAATTAAATAAAACAAATGATATTTATTGAAAAATAATAAAATAGATAGACTAATCTTACAAACCATGTAATCCATAAGGACGAAACACACGTCTCTCTGTAAGAACAGAGAGAGTGATAGGACGACGGAATTGCAAAACTCTTTCAACACCCTCACCACCAGGGAACACACCCCTACCACCTGAATTATCTTGTCTTAAACTAAATCTTTCAATAATAACAGGATACCGTCTTTCAACAATTTCAATATCAGTGATTCGAGTATTGGTCATATGAACATGAACACCACCCCGCCCCTTCCATCCGGGCCCCTAAAATATAAAAAAATTAATTTAAATTTAGAATTAATTATATTTATATATATATATATCAGAACTATCAAAATAGAGAGAAAAAATGTGGTCGGAAAAAATAGATCAGAAAGTTTAAAGTTCTATTATCCCTGTCTTTAAAATGTATCTTGATTACAAAATTTTTATTTTCATTTTCATGTCATTTAAAGATTTAATGAGAAAAAAAATTAGTCACAATTAGAACTGATACATGTTAAAATAAAAAATAATGATTTTCATTGAGAGGTGAAAACTTACAGCTCCAGAGCCTCCAGCAACTGTTTCATAATAGCCCCAACCCTCTTCACCAAATGTAATATTATTCATACAACCTTGAGAGGCGGCACAGGCTTCGAATGCCTTTAAAATAGCATCGACCAACCGTTGAGAGGTAAGAACATTGCCACCTACAACGGCGGCATCTTCACTTGGCGATAAAAGACTTCCCGATGGAATAATCACTTTCAAAGGTTTCAAACAACCCTTTCAAAAATTAAAAATTTTAATTAAATTTTTTTTTATAATATATATAGATAGATTGAAAAGTAATATGAAGATTATTATACTTGATTTAAAGGGACATCATGGCCGACTAGACAACGTAGACAATAAATTAATGCTGATAGAGTAATTGCCCTTGGTGCATTCCAATTGCCCCACACTTGTAATCCACTTCCAGTGAAATCGCATATAGCATCACCTGTTTCAGTATTAATATCTATAATCACTTTAATTATGGAACCATCATCTAATACATCAGTCGATTCAAGACGCGATGAACCAGTTCGTTCACATGCACGATTTCCTACCTAAAAACATTTAAAATACTTTATATACAATCTTTTATTTTATATCAAATTAAAACTACCTGTTTTAGCATTTCTCTCACACCATGTTCAGCATTTCTTTGGATATGCGCCATATATGCTTGTACAACATCCAAACCATAAATATCAATCAATTCTTGAACTAGTTGTATCCCCTTAAATAAATCGTTTATATAAATAAAAAAAAAATAAAAAACTTAACAAATATAACCTAATACTTTATGATTAGCTGCAATTTGTGCTTTTAGATCGCTTATATTATCAGCTAAATTTCTTGTTCCTGAACACCCTGGTTCATTTGCAGGTTCCATTAATCTTTCAGTGAGTTCTTTTTCACAAAATTGTCCATTTCGTACAAGGAAGAATGACTTAAATACAGCCCCTTCTTCATTTAAACGTTTACTATGTGGGGGCATAGAACCGGGAGTAGCGCCACCAATATCGGCATGATGCCCACGACTGGCAACGAAAAATACAGGTTTCGATTCACCTCTAAAAAGAAAGAAAAATGATGTTTTGAATTTTATTAAGAGAAAAAAATAAAGATTTTAGAATATAATAATTAAAAAATAAGTTAAATAGCTTCAGATCACTGATATTTCAAAAAGGTATCAATTTATATATCATGTTTTCAATTGCATTTAGATTGATTCTATTATCAAAATTTAATTTATAAAATAATTGAATAACTTCATTTGCTTTGCTCTTCAGAAACATTGATTAAAAGATGTAAAAGAGGAAATATGACATAGAATTATTATATGTATTATTATATTAAAATATACATATCAAATAAAAAGAAATAAAAAAAGTGCTTAGTAAATTATTATATAATCTAAAGATAAGTATATTGTTTCCTTCAAAAAATGTAAATTTTAAAATATACTTTTATGAAAAATAATTATTTGAAATATTATATATTAAAATTATAGGAAGAAAAGCCATGTAGTCTGGGTCAAGATGTGTCCGATAAGGTTTCTATTTAGATGGTATAATAAATAAGTACAAATTCTTCAAATGTTCGTTAAAATTAATTTCATTTTTAAAAAAATATTTACTTGTAAAACACTGGTGTAATAACTGTTAAATCAGGTAAATGCGAACCACCTGCCATTGGATGATTAGATAAAATAACATCACCTTCACGAATCTTATCACCAATATTTTTTATCTTAAAAATAAATGCAAAAAAATATTAATTTAATATATATTTTTATATATATATATATTTTCACAAAATGAAAATTTAAAGTTGTTAAATGAATTATAATAATAAATACATACTTGGAATTGAACTGTCTCTTGCATAGCACCAAGATGAACTGGAATATGTGGTGCATTAGATACTAAACCACCATCAGGACCAAATAGGGCACAAGAGAAATCTAAACGTTCTTTTATATTTGTTGAAATAGAAGTACGTTGCAAGATTCTGAAAAATTTAATAAATTATTAAAGAAATATTTATAAATATATATAAATTTATTTAAAGTTAAATAATTTGCGAATTGACCACTCTTCCTATTCCCTTCATTTTTAACTGATTTACCTTCCCATTTGTTCAGCAATGCTCATAAATCGATGTGAAAATATACTTAGTTGAATAACATCTAATTCCGGACCAATTTTAGGCTGTTTATTCTCTGTAATTGTAATACAAATATCTCCACTGTTTGTAATTTCGGCTTTACAACCAGGTTCAACGAGTACTGTACTTAAACCATCAAGAATTATAGAAGGTCCAGAAATTATATTACCAGGTAAGAGACGATCTAAATGATAAACAGCTGATTGTTGATAACCTTTATCAAAATAAACTGGGACAAACTGAAAGGAAATTAAATAATTATTTATTTAGTTTTAATATTATTTTTCAAAATAATATAAAAATATTTACTTTATCGGGTGTTGGAATTGATTTTGAGATTTCACTATGTTGAATTGAAT
This sequence comes from Labia minor, assembly GCA_963082975.1. NCBI lineage: Eukaryota > Metazoa > Arthropoda > Insecta > Dermaptera > Spongiphoridae > Labia > Labia minor. Next base: position 33,124,842 of record OY720346.1, read on the forward strand.
TAATTTTTGATTTTCCAACACCACGAACACGAATATCATCTACAATAATATTTCGATTGTTTAACGTAAATCCAAATTCATTTTGATACCTGAATAAAAAGAATAAAACAAAATTAAATTTAGCATATTATTTTAACCAAAAAATATATATTAAATATTTTCATTATATTCAATAAAAAAAATGTTCTTAAAGATTTAAAAATTAATACAGTATAGATCATAAATAGAAATATTGAAACACATGGGATATTTTTAAAATTCAAATTTTATTTCTTATGTAAATTTCAGATAAATATTAATTCACCTATTTAAAAATGTTTCATAAAAATCGCCATGTTTAGGTACTTTATTTGATGATTTATTATTTATATTGATAACTGGTGAACACATTAAAGCACAATCGGTGCCATCGTAACGTAAATGAAGAAATGATTCTGTTTCTATATCACTATCACTAAACCCTTGTTTACTTAAAGCATCACGGCATTCCATGGTCAATGCATCCAATCTTGAATCAATTTCAGAAAAATTATCTAAAAAAAATGTATTTAGAATTATAAATCACGTTTTCTCTAATAGTAACAATCACATCAAATGAATAGTGAATTGATTCTTAAAAATCAAATTTTTATATTTATATTTAAATTTCTATGTTAAAAATAAAAAAAAAACATTTCAATAAGTGTTTACGGTCAAATTTATGATTAAATTTAAGTTTCATACAAAAAATTCCTATATATATATATATATTCTTGTGAATTATGTAAAATATATAGTGTTTTAATATTATTATTATTTATTTTTTTAATTTTGATAGATTAGAATAGTTTTCAAGAGTTTTTATAAGTTTTATTTACGTCATCCTTAAATATATAAGTACCTATATAATTATACCGTGTCTCCTCTAATGTAATAAAATAATTCAAACAAAACTAAGTTAAAAGTCAAATTGCAGCAAATTTAATTATTTATATGTGTTGGAAGTATCTATTGAATAAATTATCAGTTTTTGGTTAATAATTTATTTTATATTATGTATTTTTCCTTCTCACAATCAGCTTATTATTTAAATTTGTAAAAAAGAATTTATATATTTATATTTATTAATGTTATATTATGTATGTCATTTCTTTTCAAATTCGCAAACATCCTACGACTAGTCTACATCAATGAAATATCTTATATGTAATGGAATGAATTCATTTTATAAGAAATCGGAGATCTAACTAAAGATATTTCTCAATATTTTTTACGAATATTAATATAATTATATATCTACCTGAAATGTACAGTTTAGCTGCTGGCTCTTGGGCTTCATGGACAACATCTGCAAGTGCCATGCCGTATGCACTTAAAATGCCCGCATAACGATGCACAAACACAGTACGCATTCCTAATGCACTTGCAATTGCACAGGCATGTTGACCGCCCGCTCCTCCAAAACACGCCAATATATGCCTAATTGATTAATATATATATATATATATATATATAAAAGATTGTGTATATAAATTTTGTTTTTTTAGTTTATTGAGTTTTTACCTTGAGGTATCATGTCCTCTTGCTTGTGTAAGTGCACGAATAGGCCTCGACATTGCCTCATTGGCTACACGAATAAACCCTAAAGCCACCTCTTCGACACTCAGCTCCGTTCCATTAACAAAAGTATTTATCTAAAAAAAAAACAATAGAAGAATAGAAAAAATGTTATAATTTTAATAATTTTACAAGTTTAATAATGATTTTTTCTTCTTTATTAAAATTTTAGAAAATCGTATTTGGAAACTAAAAAAATTATGAAAATTAAAATTTTTATCATTTTTTTTTTATTTGAAAATATATTATTAAAAGTTCAAAAATATATTTTAAAAAATTTAAAATATTTATTAAAAATTGTTTAAAGAATTTGTTTTCTTCTAAGAAGTTTTGAAGTTAAAGTAATAAAGAATTTTTACTGTGGTCGCCGAGACTCAAAATTTTTTCTTAAGTTAGTCGGGGTTCAAACACGACCGAATAAAGATCTGTTGTCCAATAAAGATCTGTATCAAGAATAACTTGTTTTATTTAAACTCCGATTATCCATAAACTCAACAGTTTTTTTAAGTTTTTTTTAAGGAAATATTTTTATTTAGGTTTCGGTGGGCCCCGGGCGGCCGCCCGGTCCGCCCAGCGTTTAATCTACCTCTGATTATTATAATATATATTATACAAAATAATTTTAAAACTGCTTATGATAGTATTTTAAAAATATTCATGGGAGATAAATTTAGTCTAAAAATAGTTATTATCATGTAAAAATAAATAAATTCATAAATAAAAGATTTACAAACTGTAAACAAATCAGTATTTTTTATCATTAAATCAAAACAAGTAATTTCTAAAATAGAATCTTTTCTAGAATCGTCTCTGATAATTTCTTAAAATTTAAAATTCAAATAATAAATTTTATAATTTATTACATACTTCTTTAGTTAATTCCTTAAATTTCTCTAACGTCACTTGTTTATCCAATGGTTGATCTTCTCCTGGTCCAAAAATACATGGAAAATGTTCTGGTAAAAGTCTACCTAAGATAAGATTGGCATCGGTGACAGCAAGTGGTCCTCCTTTACGATAAGAGGCAGGCCCTGGATGTGCGCCAGCAGATTCCGGGCCAACCGAATATAATCCAGCACGAAATGTAAGTACAGAGCCACCACCTGCTGCTACTGTATTAATGTCTAACTAATAAATAACAACATCAACAAAAAAAGAAAAAAAAAATTAGTGAAATATGATTATATATATAATACAGACAGACAAGGAGCTCTGCTCCTTAACCACCAAAATGTTACCTTAAATATCTTTTTCTCTTAAATTTAATTCATATAATTTATTAAATTTACATATTCACATTTGTTAATTTAAAATTGCCTAAAAATCATATTTAAATTAATGATTTATTTAATTTTATTTATGAGATAGATATTAATAAGTAATTCTAACACTAAAGATCAAATAAATTGTGTTAACAATGTTAATCTAACAATAATTGGTGTTGTATCCCGTTGTATAATGTTTTATTATGTTTATAACATATAAATTAAGTTTATTTTGAATATATTCATTGTTAAAACAAAGAAATAATATAACATGATAAATAATAAAATATATATATAACATAAGTGGAAAATATTCTTAATAATGAACAGTCTGGCATGAAAAATTCTATTTTAAAATTATTTGGATTCTCTAGTTCTTGAAACGTAAACGTATAAATGTATAAAATATAAAATTTTTAAATTTTATTCAAGACATAACTTTTATATATATATATATATATATATGTATTTATAAATGATCTATCTATGTAATAAAAATTAAATACTTGTGGTGCTTGAATGATAACCCCAGCAGTGGTACTCTCAAAGACGTGCTCGTATCTGCCATCGTATCTTGATACATCTGTAGATGTTCCGCCCATATCAAATCCAATCACAGGCGTATTATTAAATGTTTTGCTCTCCTGATGATACGATGTTTGAGAATAACCGACAACACCGCCAGCTGGTCCTGATAATACAGCACGGGAGCCATTAAATCTAAAAAAAATTTAAAAAATAACAAAAGTAACTATAAAACTATTTGATTTCAAAATAAACGTGCTAGGACCAGAGGTGGACTAAGGCTAAAGTGGGCCATAGGCAACATTGTAATTCCAGGCATATCGGGAAAAAATTTTACCTTTTTTTTTAAGCGAACCACGGTTTGGTCAGCGTGGCATATAGTATATAGTATATAGGCCTCCCAAATTACGTATCTAGGTTGCCTAGGCCTTAGTCCGCCCCTGGCTAGGACAAACGTTTATATCTTTTCGACAATGAACAATAGCATCTTCGCTTTATAGCCTTTACTTACTTATGTGTAGGTGTTAACCCACCATCACTTTGCATGAAAAGTACATTGACATCTTTTAATTGATTTTGGAATCCCTGAGAAAAATTTTGTACATATTTTTGTATATGTGGTGTTAGATAGGCATCAGCACATGCTGTGAATCCACGAGGTACTAAACGGACCATTGGCATCACGGCATGAGAGAGGGATATATTTTCAATGCCCACTGATTTAGCAATCTCAGCGATTTCCAATTCATGATCCGGATAACTGAAACAAAAACATTATTCTATTAAAATAAATATTTTATGGGTATCTAATAAATAAAAAAATACTAATTAATAGAATCTCAAAAATAAATATTTATATTTTTTTTTTTAAATAAAAATTCAATTATTTTTAATTATACTTGATAGGGGATATCTTTTTTTATCATCATTAAAATATATAATAAATTTTATTTTGTTTTTAGTACTTGGTTGATTTAATAAGACCTCAATTTTCTAAAAGTGTGACTCTCTCTCTCTATATATATATATTTAGGAAAGGTAAACCCAAGAGATATGACGCTAAATTCCAGGTTTTTTCTAAATCTTAGCACTGATACCTATTATAACATGATTATTGGTAGTACCAAGGACTATTAGGTATTCAAAGCAAAACTTACAGCTTTATTCTTAAAATAAGAACTTATAAAATTTACAAAGATAAACAAGTCAACTTTTCGGCAAAACTCATAAAGTTGAAATATTTAAATATTTAATTAGGTAAGTTTTAAGAATTAAAAAAAGCACATAACTTATATATAAAAAAAGATATTTACATAAGTCTGTCTGTATTTTCCTTTTACTAAATTGTTTTGGGGTTCAATTTTTCAAAGTAAAGCTAAGGTAAAACACACGTCATATTCCTCGTACACGCAATACGTCATATAACTCCTTAGAAACAATTTTAGATAAAGACTTGGAAAAAGTAAACAATGAGGAATATGTGAATAAATAAGTTTTAATATTAATTTAAAGAATGTTCAAAAACGTAGAATGCACATACTTGAAAAAATTGCAAAAGAAAACAAATTACGAGCCTTTGAAATAAATATGATGAAATTTGGCTTGTGATGATCTTCAAGATGGTGGGCAAAAATCCTACTTACACGACGATTCACTTATAACTAAGGTAGACACGCTTCGTATGCTCATGTATGTGGCTACTATCGTCCACGACAAAAGACCTAGTTTTCGAGATATAGAAAACACATCATATCCCTCATTGATCACTACTTTTATATAAATCTCCCATCTTCAAATTTGTTCCTACGCCACGGTTCTTAAGGGAAATATAAATATAATTCGAAAAGGAAATAAAAAAAATTGGTAAAATTTATATTTCTTAATATTATAAACAAACTTGGGAAAATAATTTTCAATGATCAAGCCTCATTTGAAAAAATCTGGACTGTCTCCACTCGACCATCTCGCAAATTTAAATTGGATTAATTAACATATATTATTTTTAAATTAAATTAAATTAATTAAAATTAATAAATAATATTTATTAAACCAGCGCGTGTTTGGCTCTTTGTTGATGGCACCACGTCACGTGCTGGCGCGTGATTGCCAGTCAACGTGTTAAAAATTTAATTCCGGTACTTTCAGCGATTCAATCAAGCTGAAATTCTACATATTTATAGCAGTTTTATACAATTTTTAATCATGTGAAAAACTATCAAACATATAGGTATCTTTATTTTTTAGTCAATTTAGAGGAAAAAAAAAATTAAAACGTGGTAGGTAATGACCCTCTTCCGGATAAGCTACATTTCTGAAAAATTGATAGAAAACTACAAATTTTGAATAATAGCCATCATTATTCTAGTTCAAACCGTTTTTGCGTAATCTTGTCTACATTCACACACAAACGTACATACATACATACATACAGAGAGACAGACATTTTTCTCAACCTTACAAAGTGAAAATGACTCAGGAGCCTTCAAAACATATAAAAACATTAAAATTTCGACATCGAAAATTTTCATGATCGCAATACTATCTCTGGCGAGATAGGAAAAAGAATGAATTGAAATGTATAAAGTAAAATAAAATTAATGTTTTTTTTTAATTATTTTAAGAAAAACTATACTAGTTTTTATTTTGTAATTATTGAAATAAAATTAAATAATTATTCAGAAATACTTTAGCAAAAATTTAACGCTAATGTCATTATATTTATTATAAAATTTAAGTATCAATTTCCAATTATTTTATTATTTATTCATTAAAATTAATTATTAGAATGATTGATTTAAAGGAAAATAAATTTAAATTCAATATTTGCTAGATATACATTTATTTAAATTAGACGTCATTTGCACCTACATCAATAGGAGCAGGACGTCTAACGACGTCATTTACGTCAACGTGTTAAGGTTCACTAACAGCAAGTAATCACTGAAGGCCAAGTCTCGGCTATAAGATGAGTAGAAAAAAATTATTCGATGTATAATTTGACAATCGTTTTCTTTAATTTATGATTTAAGCAAACAATTACAATGACTGTAACTTTTAATGAAATTTTGACAGATATCAATTGAAGATTAGAAGTACTATATTAAGTTTGCGAATTATGATTTATATGCCGGACCTTAAAATAATTGAGTGGTATATGTCTTACTGATTCGGAAAATTTACTTTTATATAGGTATATCTAGACACTAAAGTAATATTTTGTTTATAAATTAAAAATAAGTATTTATTTATAATTTATTAATAATAAATTATAAGTCCATAACATAAGATACCTTTTTATATTACAATCTGAGATCTAAAAGATGAAATAAGTTAAGTTTTAAAAAAAAGTATTATTTATATAGTATTACTAAAATCAACTAAATAAAAACTTTTTTATAATTCTGTCTCTCTTCATTGAAAATTTAGAAATTATATAATAATCAATTATTTTATTAATACTTACAGATAGCTATGCGCAAGTACAACAGCTATACTATTGATTCCTTTATTTTTCAATTTAATCAATTTTTCTTTAATATCATTTTTATCTACTGGTTGAATTTCATAAAATTCTTCATGATTAGATCCCAAACGTTTTATCCAATTAGATTTGATTGTTTGTGGTAAAAGACATTGACCATCACCTGCAGTGAATTTCATTGGGATAACGCGACATGATACTTCAATTACAGTCTGATAGAGAACTTCTGGACAACGGATTTCCTTAAATTAGACAAAAAAAAAATTTATTTAATTATTAAATGTAAGGAGTAAAGTATATTTTGGTATATATTATGATCTTTAATAATATAAATTCATTGATTCTTTCTGAATTCACTCTTTTTTATATTAATACTCCCGAACTGAAATTCTTTCATTCACATGCAATAATAAGAATAAAAACTAAAAATAACACTTAATTTAATTATTTATTATTGTTTATTTTTATAAAAATAATCTGTAATGGAATTTTTCCAATTTTTATTTTAAATAAATAAAAACATACACACATATAAAAAAAATATTATTATATAATAATATAATATTATGTAATCTAAAAAAATATTTGTCATCTATAATATTTGGAATAGAATTATTAATTAAGCAATAAAAAAATATAATTATTAATTAAGTGATAAGAAATATAATTATTAATTAAGTGATAAGAGATAAAATTATTAATTAAGTGATAAGAGATAAAATTATAAATTAAGTGGTAAGAGATTTAATACAAGAGCTTAACTATTATCAATACGTACTAAATCAAAAATATCAGGTCTTGCTTGATTTCCAATAAAAAGAACATCCCGAAATCCTTGATTAATTATTAGAGCAATTGGCTCTCCTTTACGTTCAAGGAGTGCATTCGTAGCTACTGTTGTGCCCATACGAATCCAACCAATCCTATCTGTCGGAATTGGTTTATCAGCAGAAATAGGGATCTTTAATTCCTATAAAAGAAATAAATTAATTAAAATTAAAAAGCAATCCTATATAATTTGATAAACAATAAAAACAATGAAATATCAATAAATTATTATAATAATAAATAATAATAGATTTAATAATAAAAAGATCAATTAGAATGGAAAATCGCCTTATTTAGATAAAAAATATAATTCTATCTATTCTATTGTATCATACTTAATACATCGTAGGATATAAAGATCTTTCACATTCGGAAGACATATAAAATATGAAGAAATTTAGCTAGGAAAAAAACTTTAATAAATTGATTAAAACAACATAGAATATAGCTTTATTGGTGCCATTGTTGATACAAGGGCAGGTCAATAAGTTGGTGACTTTTTGAATGAAACACAGGTTTTTGGATAAAAAATTATTTTATTTTTCAGCCTAGTCTCCTTTGAGCTTCGTCCAACGTTCCTCCAATTTTTTTATTCATTTAAAAAAAATAAGATTTGTCGAGGACATCAAAATAGATTTGCTTCTGAGATGATTTCATCGTTGGAGTCAAATCTCTTTCAGGTTTAGAAACAAGAAATAGGCACTCGGGGGTAAATCCAGAGAATAGGGCGGATGCGTGAGCAATTCGTACCCCAATTCATGGATTTTCATGGAAATACACATTTTTCCATTTTCTTCTCAAATCACGAGGTAATCTGCTATTAATGGATGTCAAACAAAAACTAAAAGACTCAGCTGGTTCAAATTTCGACACGAGTCAGCTGGTAGTTGCCTGCTGAAAGGAGCAGTGTTCCCATTTCATTTAAGAGATGGGAAATTCAAAAAGTCACCGACTTATTGACCCGCCCTCGTAGATAGCTTGAGACGTTTCGAACTTTTATTTCTTTTAATTATATTAGTTCTTAAGATAATATATTATTTTATAAAAAGAGAGAAATTTGAGAAAAAATTACTTTATAGGATCCTGTTCGATTCAATTATCATTTATATCGAAGATTATAAAATTTCCTTAATGATGCAAAAAAAGCATATCTAAAAAAGATTTAGTTCCGTTTTTTTCAATACTTTAGTAAATGATTTAATAATTTACAAAGGACATTAATGTAAAAAATTTTTTTTAATATAATATACTATTATCCTAATATACTATACAATATACTATTATACTAATATACTATACAATATACTATAATATAATATACTAATATTTATACTTAAAATAAATTATTTCATAATGATCCATCTAAGAATATTTTAAAGATGATTTTTTTATTTAAGGGTGGATGAATAAATCAAGAGCTCACGTGAGCGCAGAATCGTTAATCTCTGATCCAGATTTAATTCTTCTCCAAAAGAATATACTTATTAAATATTATCTTTTAGTTAACATTTTTCTTATTACATAATATTTTATATTAAAGGAAAAAATAAGATAAAATGAAAAAAAAATTAATAAAAATATATTTTTGGACAAAAGGAAATCTAAATTTTTAATATATTTTATAGGGAGAAGGTTATACAAACAAACAATGAAATATTTTTTTATTTAAAATTTTATTTATTTTATATTATTTTATATTTTATTTAATATATTTAGGAAAAAATATGAGTAAAATTTTAAGTTAAAAACAAAAACAAAATATTAAAATAGAGATTATTAGTTATCATTCCCCCCACCCCTTCTTTTCTTTTTTATATATATAGTTATATATATAGTTAGATAGGAATTTTATGAAATTTCTTACTTGTTCAAGTATCCTTCTAATTCCTTCAGTGGGTGCGTCCCGGTAATTTGAAGGGTCAACTGATAACAATTTATAGGTGCGTTGTTTTCCGCCGGGACACTGGGCATAAATATCAGTAAAAGTACCGCCCCGGTCAATTGCAAAACGAAATTTCCCATTGTCACTTGTCATTGCACGTATCGAACAACAATTATTGTTATTAATTAAATAATAATTGAAATATATTATTTTCTTATTATTTCGTAATGAACGGAGAAACCAACACCTGCTGTTTGCATTCACAATGGAGAATGAAGAAAAATAAATTGACATTCTTTCTCCCTCACATGATTGTTATTATTATTATTAGGATAATAGGATAAAAAGATCCAAGAGGGCGCCCAAATACATATATTCAACTATCGTTTTCTCTCTCTCTCTTTCCTTCTGCCCTTCTCACATGCTCCTCCTTTTTCTCATTTGGCGTTCTAATTTAAATATTAACAAATTTCAATTTCAATTTTTGTTAATATATATATATTAACTTTTTCATTTAAATAAAGATAGTAAACAAAATTTGATGATTCATGTTTCGCATTGAAAATTAAAATTAAAATACACTTATAACAATTATTTTTAATTAAATTAACTTTTTGTAAAAAAGACTACGTGAAAATAATGTATTAAGTAAAAGTAAACAAAAATATTGCATATTATACAATTTTTTTTCAATTCAGCCAATATTTAATTTAGATTCAATTATCAAATACCTTTATTTTTGTTATTGAAATATATTTATTTAAATTGGATAACAATTTACACATGAATGACAAGCAATATTATCATTTATTTTATTTGTAATGAAAAGGCGTATCCTATAAAATTGATGGTAAACCTCCTGTTGCGAGAACATCACATTACCTTCATTTAAGCCCCTATTTTTTTACAATTTTTTGCAATTTTCTCCTAAATTAAAAGTTCTTTAGGAGAAGAATCTTTACCCTCGTCAAGTCAATGGAGGGTAGAAAATATTAATTTAATTAATATTATTTTAATTTTTTATTTAAAATTATTTTTATAGATGTTTTAAAGTTATCAATTAAAAATAAAATATAATAATTTTAGAAGTGAAATGTTTCTTAGTCATTTTATTAATGTTGATATCCTTGTTTGAGTTAATTAATTTGAATAAATTTTTTAGAAATTTATTTATTTATTATTTATTAAGTTAAGCCTATATTAAGGACTTAGAAATCTTACTATTTGGGTTACTTAAAAAATTTTGGCATAAAAGGAGAATATTTTGAAAAATACAAAAAAGACATATCCAAAATTATTATAATTATTTTATATCTTTTTATCGATCTAGTGAACGATTCTTATTGTGATCTTCAGGATCATAAAATCGAAATACCTGAAGCAATAAAATTATTTTAATCTAAAAAAAACGTATTTTTATTTTTAAGGTTAAATTATTAAATTGGAAATTTTATAGATTTAATTGATTATAATACTTGTGTATCAATATATAATATATATGGTGCCGCAAAACTTAAGAATGCGTGAGCAGGAGATATGCGTGTTCAGGATTGTTCAAAATAATAAGTTGACCTGTGGCCAAGCACAGAACCGACCGACGGTTTGAAATAAAATAATTTCCAGCTACAGAAACCATTTCAAATAATTTTAATATATCTATCAATGCAATAAAAAACAGATATGGATATAACATAAATATTTTTAATATTATTTTATTTTATAATATATAAGGAGGCGCTGGCTATGACGTCATGAAGGGCTGGGTGACGTCATATAATTTTAAATTAAGAAAAAACTAATCAAGATGATTTTTCCCGAGGATAAAACCAATACAAAGTGCATTCGTGGAGATATGTAAAAAATCTCATGTGAAATTCGGTGTGAAAATAACCCTTCACTTCCTATCGTCGATCGGTAATACTACCACTTCCGGTTTGCGGATATACACCAAAAGTTGATCAATTCATCATACTGATGCATTAAGTAAATATACCAAATTTTATCAAAATCCGTTCAGCCGTTCTAGCAGTACATATACGGACACAGAGACGGACAGACATGCTAAAAATACTTTTTTCGGTTAAGAAAATGCAGATATTTAAAAATCTCCACATGTGAAAACAATACCTCCATTACTATCGTCGGTCGGTAATAAAAAAATTAAACTAAATAGATCTCTTTAGTTTCTGATTTAAATAATGCTTTCAATATTGAAACGCCATATAATTTTAATATTTATTACAATATCTTGAATATTTAAAGGGCCCCCCCTAATAAATTTTTAAATAAATGGACAGTGTGATTAGGTGTGGAGGAATTTGGAGTCTAGTTACAAAGTCTGGAGAGGCATTATATGCGAATCCAAGACCCACGAAGGATTGTATGACTATGGATTAAGTAATTAAGTATATCCAAATATCTATTCAAAACCATGATAATCTTTTAAAATAAATAAATAAAAGTTAAATAAATATTGTTTAATGTATGATACATAAAGAAAAAATATATTTTTAATTTAAAACATAAATTTACTCTTACATTTCATATTATTTTTAAACAAATTAGATCTTAAAGTTACAAAAATAAGAAAAGAAGGAAATAATAAGGATAATAAAAAAAATAAAGCAAATTCTTAGAAAAATTGTAATTTTATTATAAAAAATTGATAGAGGGTAATTATATATATTATATACAAGGTAGATCTATATATATATATTATATATAGTATTTAAGAAAATGTTGGAGGGTGATTGAATTTTAATGAATTCTAAGTATTGAGACCGCTCATTTACATTAAATATACAGATATATTAATGTAATTATAAACCTAATTATTATTATTATTCACAAAGTAAACTAAAATAATTACAAATATAATCTAAATTTGGCACAATTTAATTACTAAATATATAATTATGGACGAGTATTTATATATTTCAAATTAATATAATTATATATATATTAAAAAAGAAGATTTATTAATGCCGAGTTATTATAGTTGTTAAAATAAAGTTATAAATAAATAAATGAAATTTTAATCAACATTATTATCTTCATCACCTTTACAAATAAAAATAATTTTCTTTAGATTAAATTTATAGACCAAGAATGATGGAAGAGATAATGGACGTAATTTTAGCTGGATGGGAAAAATGGTAAGGACTTATATATATATATTATTTTATACATTACAAAAATTATAATATATATATATATTAATAGTTATATTAAAATACTGATCAAAATAATAAAAGAAAAAAATTGTCTTTCAATACAATACAAATTATAAATATACACCCCTAAATTTAAATCATATATATATTTGTATAATAATTATAAATTAAGAAAATACTTTTGGCATGTATTTTTGACTATATAAATAATTATTCACAATATCAATGCATATTTCGCACTTGTAATATAATATTAATATCACATTATAAAAATATATCTAAGATTTTTGTTTTTACCTATTCGTTTGTTGTTTTTTATACATAAAGTCCACAAGTGATTTAAAAAATAGTATATATATATATACATAGAAATGATTTTTAGAAATAAAATACTAAACTTAAAATATTGATATATATATATATATATATATAAATGTCAAATTTGTAAAAAAAAAAATAAAATAAGAAAAAAATTGAGGATTTTTAAATACAAAAAACAAAAATTATTCGCTTGTGGACGGTAAGCCCCCTTTTGTAATTTTTAACACATCTTGTGTTTTATGTAATTGTTTTGTAATTGCTTTGTCAATAAGTCGTTTACGCTGATTAGCTGATTGTAATTGTGACAAGGTCTCTTCTAATGTTTTTCTGGTGCGTTGCAATTTTCGTTTTAAATCTTCATTTTCACGTTCTAATCTTCCGATTAATGAAGGATCTAGAAGATCCTGGTTATCTATAAAAAGTAATATATATATTAATTTAGAAAGTAATACTGTAATAAAACAAAGAAAAAATAATATCTATTATTTCAACTAAATCGCATATTTTGGGATTGGATACAAGATATTTTTTAAAATTAAACTTATTTTTATCGTTTTCATTAGTTTAAAAGAACCATTTTTATATTATTTATTATTATTAAAATATTTATATATATATATAAAATTCTTCTTATTTCATAATTTTGGCATTTTGATTATTGTACTAATAAAAGAAAAATTAAAATAAAAAATAATACACATTCCTTTTACTTTAAGTAGTATCCTTCAATGGCAATAATATATATACAAATTAAAAATACTATTAATAACCGACATAAATTAAATTATTTATATTATAATAATAATAAAATAAATAAATATTTACCTTGAACAGTTTGGTCTTGTGTTAAACAACCTTGATCCCCTTGCATAGATGGTACTTCCAATTGTTCAGGTGGTACAAGTAATGATGATCTTGGCGCCTCCAGGCTTGAAAATCGTCCTTGGTCACTTTCAATTCCCAAATCAGGACTAGAATTGTTCCCTCGAGGAATCATATCCGCGGCATTTGAACTTAAAGTTGTAACCCAATAACTACTTGTCTAGAAATAAAAATAAAAAATATTTTAAAAACATTACTTTTTTTTTATAAGTTATAAATTTATTTTTTCATAATTAAATATAATAATTTACTTGAGTAATTACGGCTTCATATTCATCCGTTTGTTGGTCTGATAAATAATCTGAAATTTCACTTCGCTGTCTTACAAGCCGATTACTTCTAATTGATCCCGAAGAATGGTGATGTTGATGAGAACCTTGAATGGATTCCGATGGACAATCGCCAACTATAAAGAAAAATTATTAATTTTTATAATTTATAATTTAAACTTAAATATTTCTATATTCATGAATATGACTGAATATTAGAGAATTAAGTATTAGAAAAAAAGAGTACGTGTTGTATGTTGATGAGTGTTGGTCCAGAGGGATGGTGTTGGGCTTGTGGGACTGCGTTGACTCTGATATCCACTCTGACTGCTTAAATGACTCTGTTGACTTGGACTACGTGGCGCTGACATATAGATTGAACCCGTTGTAGGAATTGTTAATGGGGACCGTCTATTTGACAATTGATTAAAAGGATTCATGTTTCTTTGTCCAGATGTGGGTGAACTTGGCGGGGAGAGACGAAGACCACGTCGCGGGGGACTTAACCCACCAAACGAAGTCTGATGGTCCCGGAAACGTAATTGAGCAATCTGGTTTTCCAATTGGGAATTGATAGCTTCCAATTCTGTTACTTGAGCCTGGAGATCACTCTTTTGATGTTCCAAATCCAATATCTAAAAATTTAATTTATGGTTTAATCTTATTCAATTCATTAAATAGATTATATTAGCAAAAAAATTTAAATTTTAAATTTTCATTCTATATTGAATATAATATTTGTTACCTGTTTTTCAAGTTTAACATTGGCAAGTACATGTTCACTTTCTGCTTGTTGTTTTTCATGTGTTAATGATGAAATTTTACCAGTCAATTGGCGTACTTGTTGATCCAATCTTAACTTCTCATTTAAAAGTTTTGATTTTTCGATTGCCATCTGACTAGCTGAACGAGATGCCTCTTCTTCAAGACGACGCACATCTTTTTCTAATTTCTCATTATGAACCTGTAAGAAATCCTAATTTTTAGGATTTTGAATTAAATAATTAATAAAAGCTAACTACAAATAATTTATTATAAAAAATATTAATAATTCGTTAATGATTTTAATTAATTAAAAAACAAAAGTAAAAACCTTAATTGAATTTAATGCAATATTTTGTGCCTCCTTTTCCTTTTCCTGGCGTGTGATGCCCTCTTGAAATTGTCTTCCTAATCTTTCAGCTTCTTTAATTTTCTTTTCAGCATCCGCTCTACTTTGCCATTCGCGTGTTTCTAATTCTTTCTCTTTATTGGTTAATTCTTGTTCTATTGTGCGTAAACGTTGTTCTGATTCTTCTATTTTATTAAATGCCTCTTCCTTTTGTTGTGCCGACTCAAGTACTAAACGTTCCACCTTAAAAATAATAATTTTGACATGTATAAAACTGTTTATAATTTAAAATTGAATTAAACAAGAAAAAAGTTTAATAGACAAATTATATGATATAATATGATTTTAATATATTATTTAAATATGTATTTCAATACTTGAAGATTTATTTTAATTAATAAATTAAATAATTAATTACCTGAATAACACGTTCCGCAATCTCAGCCCTTAATTGTGTTTGTTGTGTAACTAGGGATTCATTCTCCTGTTGGGTTAATTGTAATCGTGTTTCTAGTGTTTGTAAATCTTCACGTATTTTCTGGATTTGTTCTTCAGCCTCTTTGGATTGAGCACGTTTACTATTCTCTAATTCCAATAATCGACATTGCTGTTCAATCATTTCTTTATCCTTTTCTTTCATTTTAAATTCAAGTTCAGAAATTTGTTTTTGTAATGAGACAACTTTAGTTTTAGTTTCCTTTAAAAAGAAAAATAATAATATAAAAAATAAAAAGATAAACATATATATAAATATATTATTAAAAATAATGAAAATGATAATACCTCCAGTTCTTGTGCTTTCAAATTCATTTTCTGCTCATTTTCACGACACTGTTCCAACTCAGTTGTTGTTTTTATCAGCTTGTCTTCCAGTTGCTGATTTTTATTTTGAAGTTCTTCCAATTGTTCCGTTGTTTCTTTAATCTATAGTTTAAAAGAGAATAAGACAATTGTTAAATTTATTTCAAATATGTAAAATAATTTCATAATCTACATGTTCATAGGGAATATCTACTTTAGCAAGAAGATTCGCTGCTGTATCCCCTTCTTTAATTGAACGGCAAACATCTTCCAAATGGCGTCGAATACTATCATTATGCGTTAAGAAAGATTCAAGTTTTTCACGTTGATATCGAATTTCTTCTAAAATATGAGCAGAAACCATTACAGATTCTTTACATTCTGTCGGTTGAGAGGCTGGTGTAGTCTAAAGAAAATAAATAAAATTATATTAATAAATATTTAGTTACTACATTTTAATTAATTAATTTTACCAAGGTCAAACTGGTGCATGTTGCTTTGTCTTCCATAATATTAAAATTAGGATTGGTATCTATGAATTCAGCATCAGAAATTGGTTTTGAAGTTTGAGAAGAGAATTGTTGGAATATATTAAGTTCATTGTGTAGTGTTTCATTTAGTTGTTCTAAAGTTCGGACCCGATTCTGCAATCTTCTAACTTCATTAGCATCAATACGTATCCGCTTTCCTGATTAAAAAAAGACAAATTATTAAATTATAATAAATACACCCATTTGGCGCGTCACATGCAAAAAAAATATGCAAAATTATGGATATGACAATTAATGCTAGAGTTCCTGTCATTGGGCTAAATGACTCTGGTGGATCCAGAATTCAGGAGGGAGTAAATTCTCTTGTTGGTTATGGAGAAATTTTTCAAAGAAACGTAAATGCATCGGGTTTATTCTACAAATCCTTTTAATCATGGGGATAAGTGCTGGTAGTGTAGTTAATTCCCCAGCACAGCAAATATATTAAATAAAATCAAGTAAAAAAATTACCTGGAGTTCGTTGAATTTCATGTGCAGTATCTTCTGAGGAGCCGGAACTTTGATCTATAATAAGGTTTCGTGAGACATTTCTCTGTTTGCTCACGGAGGGGTTATCCTCGGGCAAGCCTATCCGAGCAAGACTAACATTTCTATCTGGTTCGGACCACGCTTCAGATTCGCTTTGACTTGCCTGACCTGGGATAAAGAAAATACCGTCTTTATACAAATCAGCGGGTTCAATCGCAGCAAGGCTTTCACTCAGTTGAGGCTCATGAACGGTTGTCTCCTGATTTTCAATTTGTGACATTAAATTAGTCGTTTGAGATGAAATCTCTGCTTCTGGTAAATTCAAATTTTGTGCAATCATTTGCACTTGGGCTTTAATATCCAAATCGGTGGTACCAGTTGCATTACTATTATTGGGTTCAATAAAATCGAGAAGACTCATTTCTGTTTCGTTAACTGAATGAAGTAAACCAGAAAGTGAGTCGAAATGACTGAGGGATCCATCAGGTTCTTGAGAAAAGGAAAGTGTTAATCGACGAGACAATTCCATGCTCTTATCTAAAGCATTCATAATTAAATCACGACGACGTTTGTCTAAAAACAATCGTTCACGATTACGTAATAAAGATTGTAAAAATCTAGATAATTCCTCAAGACGTTTAATAAGAATGCCACATGCTTGGAGTGCTTCCTGTCTTTGTGTATTGGCACGATCCAATTCTTCTTTCACCTGGTTATATTCAGAGAGAGAGGGAATGCAATCGCGCTCAGGCGTATTCCTCAATCGATCTCTCAACTCTTCCACTTTCATTGAGAGCATGATACGCTCCTGGGTACTATTTAACAGTTGATCCCGGAGAGTGGCGTCATTCATCTCTTGTGGAAGGGCAACAAATTGCTGATTAATCACTGTTTGAGGAACTGGTACTAATGTCACTTGTTGCAGGGAAGAGTCTGATTCTCTCCTTAGTTTCTCCTGAATAATAAAAGAAAAAGCATTAATTTAAAAAATATAAATATAAACAACTTAACAACTTTGTATATTAATTAAGATATAATTATTAACCTATATATATGAATTTAATTAAAATACAAATAAAAATACCTTTTCTGGTGATACATAATTTTCTTGATTACTATTAGGTAAAATATCTAATTTATTTATTGAGTTGCGTTGATGGAGTTCAGCAATAATTTTCTCTTGTGTTTGTAATTTTCGTTCACTCTCTTCTAATAATTTAGCCTTTTCTTTAAGATTGGATTTTAATTTCTAAAAATATAAATTTAAAATTGTTAAATATATTACATATAAATTATTTCATTATTATTATTAATTAAAAAGCTTCGAATAATCATTTTTATAAGACATTTTTTTGAATATTTATTATACCTCTAATTGAGAAGTGATGGCATCTTTATCAGCCAGAAGTTGTGATAATCTTTTATTTTTATTCTCCAATTCAGCCCAAAGTCCCTAGAAAAATCAATACTAATAATGAAAATAATACCTAATAGTAAATTATAAATTAAATTACATGCCACTAAATTAAATTTTAATCTATTTTTAAAATTCTAATTTAATTATAAATAAATAATAAATAGTATTATTTTCTTTTATTATCCAGTTATTCTATTTATATAATTAAATAAATAAACAGTGAGAGACAGAGAGAGAGAGAACAATTTTTGTTGATTATTAAATACATGCTTTATTTTATGTCTCTACAATAATTTATACAAAATTTTGAATTTTCATTTTTTAATTAAATATATATATAGCTTATTTTTTAAAAGTTTGATAAACTCTCTGGGCGGTCAAGCGAGAGAGTTGCTTAGCATAGTGATTGTTTCTTTTCGATATAAATTGGATAACATTTGGAAGTGTTCCCCAAAACTAAAAAAAAAATAATTTAATTATTAAGCAACCCTCTCTCTCAAAATCCACTAATTCTGTTAATTTTATTTATTATATCATATAGTTATAGTTATAAATTTAAAACAAAATATAAAAGGCCCAAATCATAAAATCATATAATAAAATAAATGGAATATGAAAATTAATAAGAATTTTATATCATTATTATCGTCTATGATTTCGTCTGAGGATCGTTTGGAATCGTCGATTTGCGATGGATCTGTGTACCTCATTCTCCTCGTCAGCCATATCACGGACATCCGAAAAGGCACCGGGTATTGGGACGCCTCTAATTTCGGCTTCCCGTTGCCGTTTTTCCCATTCTGCTTTATTATTTGCATCACGCAATTCATGCAATTCACATGTAACTTCACTCAATTGTCGATCTTTCATTTTTACTTCAATCTTTAATGCATCAAGTGCTTTGTTAAGCTCTTTGACCCTCTTTAAAAAGGCCTGAATTGCATGAAGTCCTTTATTATGATCGGCCTCGAGTTTTTTCATTGACGCCTCTTGTTCTATTTTACATTTTTCTAAAATGACGTATTTTTCATCAGATTCTTTAAGAAGTCGTTCAAGTTGACGAATACGGTGTGCAGAAGAGGCCCCATCATCAGAAGAATTGCTGTTTCTTCGATTACGTGTTGTAAGAACATCCAAGGCTGTCTGCTGAGAATTCATAAGACGTTGATGAGCTTTTAAAGAGGCAATCTGAAATCAAATAAAATGTAATTAAAACAATAAAATTTAAAGATAAAAATAAAAAAAGTCTTACCTCAGAAAGAAGGCGTTGATTTTCTCTGTTTGCTGAATCGAGTTTAGTTTCAAGTGCTCTGGTGGTTGATTTGGCTTTGGACAATCGACTCTCTAATTCTGCAATTGATGCATCCCGCGATGATAATGATTGCCGCAATGCTTCAATTTCACGTTTCTTTTCATCTAACGTTATTTGAATTTCAACAAGAACTTTATTTTGTTGATCAATTTGACTTTGTTTTTCTTCAATTAATCGATCCCTAGCGCAAAGTTCTTGGACCTAAAATATATATAAAAAAAAAAATTGAGGAAAAAAAAAAATTGAATTATTAAAAAACAGATTTTTAAATGTGAATCAAACCTTGATTTGAATTTCAGGTTCTTTAGCACTGAGGGCATCTTCAAGTTCGCGAACTCGTCGATTACTCTCAGACAGATCGTGAACACGCTGTTCAAGATCCTGGGCAAGATCAGCCAAACGGGCATCCCGTTCTCGAAGTTCCGCTTCAAGTGCAACTGTTTTCGCTGTTGACTTTTCACATTCTATATGTTCCTCTGCAGCTTCCACTTCGAAATGTTTAGCCCGGGCGGTCTGTTCTTTCCCTACTTTATCTAATCGCTCAACCTAAGTAAAAAATTTGATAATTTTTATTATATGTATATATTCAATTAAAAAAAATAATAAAAAGTTTTGAATAAAAGTCTTTTTATCTAACCTCATGCTGAAGTTGATCAATCTCATATTTTAATTGTTCAACTTCTTCATGGGAATGATGATCTTCACATTTCTTATTCATTGCTAACCCAAAAGCATTTGCAAATAAATCAGGATTATTAAAATCTTTCGCTTCTTCGAGTTCCTAAATTAAAAAAGCAATATATTTTTATAAGAGTTCTATCTAATTTAATATTACTGACAAATAAGATTCAAAATCAAATGTTCTCCGAAATAAATTATATTAATTTAAATAAATACCTTGGTTAATGTTGTTATACGTAATTTCAGTTGTTCAATTTCTTCATCATACACCTTGGTCATATCATTTATTTTATTCTTATATTTATCTTCCATTAAATCTAAAGCTTTTGATGCTTCACAAAGGAGATTTTGTTTTGTTTCTAAATCTTTCCTCAACATTTCAGTTTCAACCTATAAAAAATTTAAAAAAACATTACATAAATTAAGTCAAAAATGTAAAAAAAAATTACAATATTTTTGAGATTTCAATTTTTATCAGAAATCTATTATAATTATTGCGTCTTATGAGATGATGTGAGTGAAGAAATTTACGAACATCTGAAGAATATAGTTAAGTTGGAGTTAAAAAAATTAATTTAACTTAAATAGAGGAGTTGTTATAGAACAAAAGTTTATTACTAATTGAAGAAATATTATATAAAAGGTTGAACTATCAAATCATCCCTAATCATTTATGAAATATTCCCCAAGTATTGATTTAAAATAATGAATTTGCAATCACAATTTCTTTATGAAAAAAATTATAAATATTTCACTGACCTTTTTTCGTTGTAATCCATTGAATATAATTGATTCAATATTCCATAAACTAACTCTAATTTCCCGTGATCCTATCATTCTTTCACTTAAATGATCAACATTATTTGAAATTAATTCATTATCAATACTATGATTGTCTCCAGACATTTTTATATTTTATTTTAAATTGTTTAGAAAAAAATGTTATAAGAAATGATACAAATATAAATGTTACAAGAAATGATTGGCAAAGCAGGTCCTTTCGTTAAAAGATCTTAACATATACTGAACATTAATGTAAAAGTTTTTAGGATAGAAAGAAGTTTTTGTTTATCAATCATTTAAACATGTTCCATCTCGTTTTCGATTGTTATAAAATTTATTTTGTCCAAAGTTCAAAAAAATTTTTAAGAATAAAATATTTTACCAATTATAAATTTTACAATACTTATTTTTATAAAATAGGATAGGATAACAAAGTGATGGCAGATTGAGAAGAATAGATTAAGATATAATTGTTGGAAAGGTGAAGTTGATAATAATAAATAATGACTATTTTTGAAAGGATTTTGAGCAATCGATGACAAGCTTACAAAAGTTGTAAGGGTCAAAAAGAGAAATGTTACATTAGTTATGGTGTCATTTTCATCATCTTTAGACTAAAATAAACATCATTATACAATAGAATATAGAATATATCTACAATAGTCTTTTTGTTTACGTTCAATTATTCGAAATTTTAAATTCTTTTATTAAAAAAAACCCGATGTCTTTTTTGAAGAATATCCTTTCAAATATTATTAAAAATAAGAATGAAATTCGGCCCTAATCTTATTTAATTTATGCCTTTTCTAGTGAAAAGAAATATTAGGTCTCTCAATTACGATATATTAAATACAATCTTTATTAATCTATAATAAAAATATTATTTTATTTATTCGAAATATGTTTAAAATTGCCATTAATTAATTAATAATATAAATAACATATATAAATGAACATATTTCTCTAGATTGAAAAAGAATGGGAAAATTAAGGAAGAATAAATACACTCCCCCCCTTTTCGTTTATAAAATTATATATTATAAATACCTTAAGTTCAATAGCCTTACTGAGATCTTCATCTTGTTCAGATCGATTATTAGTGTGGGCCATTCTCTCTTCTAAGAAATAAATTCGCAATTTCAGGCTAAAATTTTCATGGCTTAATAAATTTAATTGCTCTTCATATTCTTTCACTGTTCTACCCCGAAGTGGAGAAGTTTTTCCAGGTGATCGTACGCCCATAGTAACTAAAATCAAACAAAAAAAAAAATACTTATTTTAAATTTCTTTTATTTTAAAAAAAATATATATATATATACATATATTTATAAATATTAAAAAAACTCAATAGAAATAAAAATTAAAATCAATCACAAACGTTGTTCATCTGATGATTTGAAATCTGTATCACTATAAGGATCACTAATTGACATCCTTGTTTCCAATATTATCTTTTCAATTTTTTTTAATTTTTTATATTCAATTAAATAATTATAATAAATAATCTTATATTTATTTATATGCCATTTAGCTCTAAAATTACATATCCGAAATAAAAAAAAAAAAAAAAATTAAATAATAAAAACACTTGTTGATATTTATTTTATATGAAATTAGAAACAAATATTAATAAATGAAAATATATTTTCGTAAAAATGAATTTTATTTTTAATTAATTAAAAAAAAATTAAATTGAATAGAAATAATTACAATTTGTTTTTTTTTTTCATTATATTTTCATCACTTACATTTAGTTATATATATTATGATATGTATTCATATAAACAAGGAACTTAAGGATATTAAAAAATATATTTCTGAATACTATAATATCCAATTACTAGAAATAGGAACCGTTTAAGAAATTAAAACGTATGTGTTTTAAAGTAATTAATCAACTATACTAATAAAGATTGATTTAGATTGATATCAATCATAATTTTTTCTCTGGTTTGATTTTATTTTAAAATTATTTTTTTAAGAAATAGGAAAGAAAAAGTGTAGAAGGATTTCTTCTATTCGTTGAGCCTGGATATTCAGGGTCTGTAGCCAAAAGTGTTCTGGCATATCGCCACCGTCTAGGCACCTACGATTGGGTTGCTTGGCTGTCCAACCAATCCAACCACTGAATGTATTTTTAAAAAAATCAAATTCCTCACACCATTTCTCTGCCCCTCAATTTCCTTCTCCGTTATTTTTTTTTATCTCTATCAATTTCCAATCACATAACAAATAAATAAATTATAAAATTAATATAAATAAAGTTAATAAATCTTATGAAGATATGATTACTAGACAGTAGAGATTCGAAAATGTGTGTGGGTCATCAAACTATTAACATTATCAAGAGTTAGAGAATAAGCCACCAAACTGATGGCAAAATAAACGTTTCTTTCTTTCTTTTTAATCAGACAAACAAAATATAACTAATCACTCACTTTTTACTATCTCGCCAGATATAAGTATTGCGATCACGAAAATTTTCGAAGTTGAGATTTTGTTGTTTTTATGTTTTGAAGGTCCCCGAGTCATTTTCACTAAGGTTGACAAAAATGTCTCTCTCTGTGTGTATGTAGACAAGATTACGCATAAACGTTTGGAGCTATAATAATGAAATTTGGTACACGGGCATTATTCAAAATTAGTTTTTAGTTAGTAGTTTTCTATGATATGAGTCAGTAGATCGGGAAAAACTTTTTCAAATCTTGATCTTAATGGGAATTCCAAAAAAACTAGTACGTATGATTCAAATTTGTCTTGTTGCTAGTAAAGGAAGAGTAAGATGCGGGAATCAACTATCAGAAACTTTCGAAATTCGAAATGGGTTAAAACAAGGAGACGCATTATCACCAATTCTATTGAATTTAGTTCTGTAATATGTAATTAGACAAATTGGGGAGAGGTCAAACGGAATCGAATTAAACAAAAAAATTCAAGTATTAGGTTACGCAGACGACTTAAATATAATAGGAAATTCGGCAATTGCAATTATAGATAGTGTAGAAAAATTAATTGAAGCAGGAAAAGAGATGCGACTAGAAATTAATAATGCTAAGACTAAGCATTTAGTAACAGAGAGGACTAGTATTAACACACAAAATCTTAATATACGAGATATAGAATTTGAAAATGTAGAAAAATTCAAATACTTAGGTTCTGTGATAACGAAAGATAATATTCGAGATGAGTTTAAAGCGAGGTTACAATAGGGAAACGCCTGTTATCATGCAATAAAGGGGCTTATCGCATCAAAATTATTATCAAAAGGGATAAAAGTTAAAATATATAAACAATTATTTTTATTTTGAGGAGGCAACTAGCCGAGGTGTAGCATAGCAATTTTCTACACAAGAAGTCGGCGTTCGATTCCAACTAAGAACAAATATTTCTAATAAAATTAAATTTAACATCAGCTGCCTCCAGCTCCAGGAAGTGTCAGTTCCTGGTTCTATACATGCGGAAGGCAACGGGAAACCACCGCATTAACATTCCCAAGAAAAATCATCATGGCTGGGTGGCTTCTAAGGCTATCCTAGTCATGATGATAGCCAAACTCCGAAAGGGAGACAGCACCTTAAGAAGAAGAATTATTTTATCGGTTGTATTATATATGGATGTGAGGCATGGTCTATGACCTTAGGTGACGAGAGTAGATTTAGAGTATTTGAGAATAGGATTCTGCGAAGAATTATGGGCTAAAGAAAGATGAGGTCACAGGGGAATGGCGAAGATTGCATAACGAGGAATTGCAAGACCTCTATGCATCTCCAGATATAGTTAGAATTATAAAATCGAGAAGGCTGCGATGGGCAGGACACGTGACTAGAATGGGAGAAGATAGAATGGCAAAAATATATTGATTTTAATTATTAAAAAAATATATATATTTATATAATTTATTATAACGTTTTTTTAACTTCGCTTGGCGTCTGTCCCTGTGTCTGTTCGCTCTTTTGACAAATTGAAATCGATTTTTAATCAGCTTTAAACTTCTAGCTCTATAAAGGAATTGCTAGACATTTGGAAATTCTTATAGATAGTTCAATTGATCCCTAGAAGATATGGAAGTAATATAATTTAATTATAATTAATTAATTTTAATGCAATTAGCAAATAATTCTTGAAATCTATAGGCAAAGAGATAGTCAACTATCCTCGTAAGTCATTTGAAACTAGAAATGCACGATGGCTCATCGAGCTAAGGCAACGACTCAAATTTTTGCTGATATAAATTCTAGCTCTATAAAGGAATTGTATAGAAATAAAATAGAAAGCAAATGAAAACGAAATGCGACAAACGTTTTTCGTTGTATATGAAGAAATTCATTCATAAACTTTTGTCAGACTTATAGAAAAATTATTTTATTCTTTTTAGTCCATGAGAAAAACGTTATTTTATAATTTTTTTTTTTATATTTATATTTTTTAATTTATTATTCTATCCATACAACCTTGCTACTTTTCAAATTTTGTTCAAAAATAAGAAAATTGAATAAGATAAAAGTAAAGTGAAATTAAGAAAACACCAATTACTAATGTATACACCAGGGATTGGCAATCAATGACACTCTTGTCACCATTTAATAATTTTAAGTTATTCACCAAAGTTTCGAAGATAGTATTTTAAATATAAATAAAAAATAAAATATAACTGAAATTGTATTAACGAAAATTCTCAAAATACAATGATATTTTTACTATCTCGTCAGAGATTGCGATCACGAAAATTTGGAGATTTTGATGTTTTTATACGTTTTGAAGGTCCCTGAGCCATTTTCACTAAGGCTGAGAAAAATTAATGTGTGTGTATGTAGACAAGATTATGCAAAATCGGTTTGAGCTAGAATAATGAAATTTGGTACACGGGCAATATTCAAAATTCTTAGTTTTTTATCAACTTTTGAGAAACGTACCTCATTCGAAAGAGGGTCATTACCTACTAGGTTTTCATCTTTTTTCCTCTAAACTGACCGTAAAAATAAAGATATATGTTTGATAGTTATTTACATGATTAAAAATTGTATAAAACTGTTATATATAGAAGTTCAGCTTGATTAAATCGCTGAAAGTACCGGAATTAATTTTTTAAATTTTTAAATTTTGACTTAAAAATGAAGGTGAAGGTTTTAAATTTAAATTGAATATATGTAAATTAATTAATTTAATTGAATATCAACTCTATTTACAGTAAGTTTATTTTTTTAAAATTATTTAATTAATCCAATTCAAATTTGCGAGATAGTCGAGTGGAGACACTCCAAATTTTTTTTATACTTTTACTAATTAATGATAAACACATTTGATAATATTAGTTCGTCTTTACATATTCATCTATAAGCTCCAAACTATTTAGTCAACGATTTGGTTCCTTCTTCCTTTCATATAAAAAAAGATTGAAAGTTGAAATGGAGAATTGTGAGTCTAATGCACACTTGCCCCTAATTTCTTCATTACTTACGAACGGGTATATTATTACATTCGCAAATCCAAATTAGTGAGTAAATTGGATTAAGAAATATAAAAAAGGCTGCCTAGTGAAGGTCAATCACAAAAAAAATAAAAAAAAAAAAAAATGAATAAGTTGAAAGCTGACAACTCCTCATACTTTTTATGTAAAAAAAAAGATATTGATCCACTCTTCTTACCACGATTTGATTTCCAAATAAATTAAATCTTCCCCCTCCACATACACACGAATCACCCAATTTTGTTATCTTAAAAAATAAAATAAAAACTATAAAACATGGAGGATGTTAAGTTGGGTCTATTTTCCTTTGTAAACATTGAAAAGTTATTTTAGATAAAAGTTCTTGGCGTCTCAATCATCATCATTTCAGTTAACTTTTAGTTTTATTTTTAAAAACTTCGTTCGCAGTTTATATAAATATATATTAAAGTTTGTGTGAAGAGGATAATATGAAAAAAGGTGGTAGAAGAAAATTACTCTTATATCGAGTTAATAAAAAAAAACTAATGATAATGATAATAATATAATAAACTAAATATTATTTGCAATTTTATTTTTGATAATTTATTTATTTATCATTTATTTATCAGGTCATTTTAAAGTTATCAACATTTCTACTTTTAGTAATGATGCTTATGAATTTATTATTAATTTACATATACATATACGTATATCTGGCTTTACTTGATATCTTCCACTTTTTTTAAGATCTCATTTGACTTGAGATGACCCTTGATCTTCATAGACATCTAATATATGCATATGATGGCACTAAACAAAATGTATATTATCAAGAAATTGAAAGATTAAATAAGAATTTTTAAATAAATAAATTTAAAATTACTTTATTTTTATTTTTAAATTATCTTATATTAAATTTCATAATATATATTCATTGATGGCTTTTAATTGAAATTGATATCTGGGCGCTTACAATTTTCCTCTCCTTGTAATTTTATACTTAAATTATATAAGTTTTAAATTATTTTCTTAAAAATTGAAATCTTTAAGAAAGGAATAAATAAAAATAATGAAGAATATCTATAAATCTATATCTTATCTTATTATACTAGCAAAAATTTTATATATATTTATATTTGTATTTATGAAATATTAAACTGCTCAAAGGATTTTTTTTTTTAAAAAATTCACACCATAGATAATATTTTTAAATAAAAATCAATCTGTATGGGTTTCAGCCCCGGGAAAAATCATCTTTGTTAGTTTTTATTTAATTTAAAATAGGAATTTTAATAAAAAAAAATGGCACCAGGCAACGGCGGACAGCGCATCTTTCAATACAAAATACTATAAATAAAATAAAATTAAAAATATTTTTTTTAATATTTTGTAATCAAATTACGAAATATATATTATGTTATATCCACAGGCCATACTTTTCTGTCTTTCAGTGCATTAATACGTACGTTTAATGGCTGTATGTTTAATGACTATTTTTTTTTTAATTATTTGAAATTGTTTCATATATTTTGTCGTTTATTTATTTTAAATAATAATCTTAATCCTAAATATTCATAGTTCATAAGGAATAATTTTTTTAAAGTACCGAGCCGCGGCTCGGTGAACCAGGTACTATAATGTTAGACGACAATGTTCTGAAAGCAATATATAATTATATATAAATTTACAATGAATCTGAAATTAAGTTCAAATCTTGTAAAAAGGTCATAGATCGCAAAATAAAACTTTGATAATATGTAAAATTTGCTATTTTCTTTCTCTCTTTTTTACTTATTCCCATATTTGTATTTAGCAATCTTTTATTTCTATTTAAAAATGAAGGCTATATTTATAAATGATATGAGTGTGGTTAGGCAAATAAACCAAATAAATTATCAGTATAAGGAGTCACTCACCCACTCACACACAGACAACCCACTCTTTCATGATTAAAAACTTACATGGCATGTTGCAGTTAATACTCGTATCAAAAGTTTCCTGCAGCTGACTGGGACTTGTACTGTAACAGAAATATAAATAAATAATAATAAATTAATTAATTCATAAAACATGAAGGCTATATATATTAAGATATTGTATACAAAAAAGATTGAGAATGAGAAAGGAGCGTACAGTTTGCCAGAGGAATTTAAAATGAACAAATGCGCAAAACAGAGAATATCATTCCAAGTGAAATTCATTAGTTGATGATACAAAAGTGTCATTCTTAAGTCAAATGGCAAATGAGTTCTGGTCTATTCTACTTTTCTATTCGGAGCAAACCAATTATTCTCTTTTTTTTCTCTCTCTCCGTTTCTTTCAAACACTTACACAGGGAAACTTGATAAATTAAAAAAATAATAAATAAATAATAAAATTCATTATTTTTCTATTTATATAATATATTGATATGTTTTTTATTAAAATTGTTTTCGAAAAGAAAAACATTTTCTTTTGCACAAAACAAAGCCCAAAAATGTTATTTTATTAAATATATACTGATCCGTGAATTGATTAAAATAAATCCTAAATGTAGTAATTTTTTTCTTTTTTATCAAATAAATAATATAAATAAAATATAAATATAAAAATTTTTTATAAAATAACGTTTTCCAATGGACTAAAAAGAATAAAATAACTTTTCTATAAGCCTGACAAAGTTTATGGATGAATTGCTTCATATTCAACGAAAAACGTTGGACGCATTTCGATTTCAATTTGTCAAAAGAGCGAACAGACAGAGACAGACGCCAAGTGAAGTTAAATAAAACGTTATAAAAATAATAGTAAAATAGTTTTAATTTATTTTCTATAAATAGGGTTGCCCCCTTCCTTTTTTAATGTGTTATCTTCGGACTTAGAGACGTTTAAGTACACACACATCTGTATCTGTATAGTGATGGAAAATTTTTATCGCAATGAGGGCGCTGTTGTCAGGCTCAATCAGTTAAGAAAGCTCATTGCCATTTCCCAGCCAAAAGCTCCCCCATGGCGTTTACATTTTCCAGTCACTATACAAGCACACAATAAATAAATAAATACAAACACACTCAGCATACTATCTCGTAACAAAAAAAAATGTACTTCTAAAAATAATAAAAATAATATAAATTATTTATTATACTTTTGTTCAAATAAAAAATTACATATGTAGGTCTTTTTCAGGTGGCAACTTTATCTGTAAATTTAATTACTTAAATATATTTAGATATCTTAAGAAAGCTCTAAAATAAAACAAATTAAGCAAAAAAATATTTTAAAACATACATATTTATCCTTTATTCGAGTGAAAAAATTAATTAGCTTTTATTTCCAAATAAATATATATATAATCTGTCACAAATATGATATATATTTAAAACTTCCAAATAAAATACCGTTTAAATAATAATTTAAATTTGTTAAATAGAAAAAAATGATCTGGTTTATATCGAAGTCAATTCTATTATAAATGTATAAATAGTTTAGATACATACATATATATGAAAGTGTTGACATCTACAAGATGTATTTTTATCTGTACTTTTTATTTTTTAATTTGATGAGCTTCGTAAGACTTTCATCTCTCACTTAGGCAGGCAATTCAAAGATAGGGAGAAGATCCTTTTAAAAAATATTATTTCAAATAGCTATCATTTTTTAATGTTTAAAAATAAAACTTCACCTGCTTCATATTAAAATTGATAAGTTTATGATAGTTAGATTTATATATATTAGAAAAAATTTGGATATTATTTTCGAATTGATATATTATAACTTGATTAAATTAAATCACTCTTAAAAATTATAATGTTAACATTATTATAATTATTATTATTTGAAAAAAATAATATAAAAATATTTAAATAAAATTAATATAATGACACAGTTGAATATCTTAATTGTGGAAAAATTATTATTTTTTTTGAATGATTTATGAAGAGTATGTCATAGGCCATTAACCAAACAATTATTAGTTGTAGGAAACGACAAATTTTTTCTCTTACTCTCCTAATAAAAATTAATTAATCCCAACATTATGTCGTTAATTCAATTTGAAAAGAACTTCAGAATACTATAGCAAACAAACGAGAGAAATGTATATAATCTTGTTTAATTTATTTAATTTAATTATATATTAACAAATGCGTAAATTCGAATATACACGTGTATAAATTATTTATTTTTTGATCGTGGATACCAATAACTCACAAATGTATACAGTTGATTCATTCTTAAATTACAAAAACTTGATAGGAATAGAAACATTTTGTACAATTATTTGAAATTCATATCCCAAAAATGAAATAATAAATTAAAAAAATTGCGTTCATACTATATAATGCCTAAATCATGCTACCAAAAAAACATTTAATTAATAAAAATTTATATGAATCTGTCTTAATCAGTATCTCGATACTCTAAAATTTTTTTATAAATTTCATCGCTTAAAATGAAAATTTTTGTTGATAATGTTTACGTTTCATTCAAAATTCTATAAAAGAAATAATATTTCAGTTTCAAAAATTTTCCATTCTATTACATTAATCCTTTTTGCACATTAGATTTAATGAGTTGTTCTTTTTTACCACCCACTCTTTTATCTTTATTTTCACTTCCCACTTCTTAAGAACCTTCCATCAGTCAATTTGACACCCTAATATTCAGTGATGGAGAATAAGATTACATGAAGAAAAAGAAGCCGACAAAAATACTATGCATCATTTAATTTGTATCCAAAAATAACTTATACATCTCATTTTACTACTAAATTATTTTCTAATTTAAGACTTCCTATTTAATAGAATAATGAATATATTCAAATATATATATATATATAAAGGGTAAGTCAAAAGTAGTGTCCCGGAACTTAACCCGTGAGAGAGGATAAAATTTTAAAAAAAGATAAGAGGAAATTCATACCAGAGTTTTGTTTGTAATTCTGTTTTTGTTATTATTATTTAATTTAATTAATGATTGATCGGGTAAACTGAAAATGGAACATCATGAAATTGAGATGAAAAGTGTAAATATCTAATTTACTACATTTAGAAAAAAAGTATAATTTTCTGTTTTAATAAAATAATTGGTAAATATATATATTATTGTTTATATAAATAATTATTTATCAAATTTAATTTGATATTTATTTAATAAAACAATTTCATGTTTTTAGATTTATATGTATTTTTAGTAGTTTTTTTTGTTATTAAGCCCAAAATTCTCTCATCCTAAAATGTTGATTTGCTTTTGTCGCCTTTGGACCTGTGGCACGTGCCAGGAAACCCGGTTGATCGCACACATTTGGCATACACTCAAAAAAATATAACCCTTTTTAAAAAATAACTAAAAAATATATATGTCTATGTCTAGATTGTGTTCTAACTTTCAAAAAGAATTTATTTATATAAAAAAATATAGCATTTTTTATTTTTACTGATTTATAATAATAATAATAATAATAAATCACATTTCTTTGAATATCACTCACATTGGTTTTTAAATATATTTATTTTCTTGCTATTTTATATTGTTTGTTTGTTTATTTTTTTTAATGATTTAAATTTTACATCCGTTTCTTTTAAAGTATATCGCTAAAAGAGAAATTCTTAGAAAATATATTTTAGATCAGAAAGGATTCCGATTCATCCAATTCAATCAAAAGCTAAAGTATATATAGGTATATAAAAACAAAATATTTTGTCATTTTCGGAACATCTCCATTCTATGTATATTAAATCTAATCAAAAACATACCTGATAAAAAGGGGGCCAAGTTCCTATCGGCTATTTGTTTGCCTAAAAAAGGGTTCAAATCCATCCCAATGCCAAGTTTAGATGCACTTTAAAATCATTCATAATCATTTTTATCAACAGCCTGATCCACTGGTAAACATTTGGCATTCCAAAGAATCGCCACCACACCCAGTCCTCCGCCTCCTGCATCCAGGCACGCCACTTTATTCGCGTCAACGGTCCATCTGGCCGAAATTCACTTTACTATACACCCAACTTAAAATATGGTATAGTTGTTAAAATACGTAGGTACTTGGTTTAAAATATCTAAAATTAGAATACTTAGAAATTCGAACTTAGCAGGTTAATTTATATATTTAAATAATAAATATAATTATACAATTAATCTAGTGTTACGTACAGCACGAAAACCTGCCAAGTTCAAATTTCTAAGTATTATAATTTTAGATATTTTAAACCATGTACCTCATATAATATATATTTTTATAATCTACACCTAACGCTACTTGTATAGGTAAAATGTCACTTCCGGGAGTCAGATCATGATGAAATTTGGTATCTGAATTTTTTTCATATTTTTAAATCTATATACAAAATAGGAAGCAAATATCTCGAAGCAAACTGGTACTTTACTTGAAAGGTAAACGCAACCAGTGTAGGTAAAGTACCACTTCCGGTTAACCGATTTTGACGAAATTTTAAAAGAAATCTACAAAATGTGAATAATATCGGTGTACCAAATTCCGAAGTCTTAGCTTGATTAGTTTGACAAAATCGTTGAATTCATCAAAATCGCATTGATATTCGATTATAACAACTCAAGCTTGACCGATTTCTTAAATTTCTTAATTTTTTGTTAACCTACATATAACACACGACCTGTATGCCAAATTTCATAGCGCTAGGACAATTGGAAATACCTTAATAATTTTGTTGACCAATCAGTGAATCAGTGCCAAAATAAGCTATTTTCACAGGGTCATATTTCAGGATCTACTGAAGCTATAACTATAAAATTTGGCATACTGCTTTAGTTCTAGTATATGACTACGTAGATAAAATTTTATCTCTGTACTTGCAATAGGCACTGAGATACAGGAGGGTCAAAAGTGACTCCAAACCATTCGTGTAAATATACTTACGGCATGCGCTCGGCTTGCTGGAACTTAGCCGGCGCACCGCCGTGCGCATAGATCCAATTTTACTAAACTAATTTTTTTTTTTTAATATTTTCGATAATCAAAATTAAAAAAAATTGTTTTATGTGGGAATTAGTTGCATTAAGAGCGAATAGTCTTTTTGGATTGCTAAACCAATAAAGGAAGAACTTAGGTTGAGTTTTAAGAAAATGGAAAGAACTTAAAATAAAGTATGATGATGGCGGATAGTGATAGCATTAATGAAATACAAAAGAAATTTATAATTTCTTTTTTAAATATACCTAAAATACACTGAGCGTCCAGTTCGAATTATATAAATTGGCCGTTGAAAGTGGTCTAAGTCCATTCTTTTAAAAAATGAGATATTATCGGTCGATTAATTGAGCTAGAATCATGAAATTTGGTACATGGGCATTATTCAAAATTTATAGTTTTCTATCAACTTTTGAGAATTGTAGCTCACCCGGAAGA
Organism: Labia minor; assembly: GCA_963082975.1. Lineage (NCBI taxonomy): Eukaryota > Metazoa > Arthropoda > Insecta > Dermaptera > Spongiphoridae > Labia > Labia minor. Next base: position 33,158,982 of record OY720346.1, read on the forward strand.
GGGTCATTACCTACAACGCGTTTTGATTTTTTTTTCTTCTAATTCTAAAGTGCACGTAAAAATAAAGATATTTGTTTGATAGTTTTTCACATTATTAAAAATTGTATAAAACTGTTATATATAGAATTTCAGATTGATTGAATCGCTGAAAATACCAGAATTAATTTTTTAACACTGCAAATCTCACACGCCAACAATTGAATTTCAAATAAATTTTTGAGATCCTTTTTTAGATCAGAAACGGACATATCTCTTAATATACTAGCAAAATGTAATCAGACAGGGAATATTTATCACTCAATTCACTTGAGTCGGAGCAAGCTCACAGTACTTGAGAATGATTGTAGAATAAGAAATCGAAACGTACAATTTTATTATTTTAATTTAATAAATAATATTTACAAATAATATGGTCTTTAAATAAAAATCCCTTTAATAATTAGGCAGTGAATTATTTCCAAAATTTCAACACCAGTATCAGTTTCAATTACTATCATAGAAGGAAGGACTACTTGAAAATAATCGATAACAACATGAAAATGATTGAAATTAACCCACATCTCATAAATCAACAAGAAAATAGTTTAAATCAATGTCTATAAGTTTATTGTTTAGAAAAAAAATAAATAACTTGATGTTAGGATAATGCACGTGTTGACCTAAAAAATATAATGGACTCTCTTTATAAATATAATTAAATCTTTAACAAAATTCAAACAACTAAGGAATGATAAAATGGGTAACATCAACAATGTTAGACAAACGTTGAGTTAAATAGTAAATTCTTAATGAGATGTCTTTCTTGAAATGACTAGTTAATTTTGTATCTATTTATAAAATTTATTAAAAATATTCCAATTGATATATATATATATATATATACGTGTGTGAATCATGTCAGTCAAGGTATATAATTGATTTCAGATATATTTATTATTACAAATATAATATATTTCATATGTATGTAAGTTGAAAATTGTATGGATGAATTTGTTTGGCTCCAAGCCGAGAGGATATAAGCGAGAGAGCTTTTTATATGTTTTAGAGGAGGCTGATTCAAGATGTTTCTACATGTGAGGGAGGGAGAGAGAGAGAGAGGGCGGAGACAGGATGGATCCAATCAAAGGCAGAGAGTCATCTCACATCTTATTGAGAAATCGATCGCTTTTAAATATAATCAAAGGATTAATAAATATTCAATTCAAAATGAAGAAATCATTTGATGATATATATTTTTTTAATTATTTTAATGAATTAATTAATTTTAGTAAATTTCAATTGAAGAATCAAATGAAGATATAAAGTTTCTATAATTCATTAAATACAGTGTTGTTTTTGACCAAAAATTCACTAACAAACAATAGACTATGAACAAATACATGATATGTTTGGTGCAAAAGTTAAGAACTTGAGAGATTTCACCAAAAATTATTGAATTTGAAGGTATTAAGACGTGTCATCTTTACAGTTTTCAAGACCTTATTGAATTTACTCATTGCAGATTCATCAAAAGCAATAGTAAATTTGATTATATAAATTACTGTACTTTATTCCATTCTCATGACAAAAATAAAATCGCCAATCCTACCAATAACAATATTATTTTTGTCAGCTAACAAGAGATTAAACAACATTCATTCCAACTAAAAATATACATAGATACGTTTCGGGCTTGTTTTACAAAATAACAATAAAAAACAATAATTAGAGTAATTCATTTTATGAAATTATAAAATTTACCTGAATTTTGTAAGTGTAAATCGAAGTTTCTCGTGTTTTAATTAAAATCACATTTATTATTATAAAAGATATTTTAAGTAGGGACACAGAAATGAGATTTAAAGTAGCATGCATATATGTATTATAAAGTATAATATATATATACATATATAATAAGATAAGTGGTTGGTTTTAAAAGCAAAATGAATGTATAAATATATATAGACGAGTATATACAATTGGCAATCAAGTTAAATTGAAATATCTATAGATTTATATTGGAAGATGAATGAATATAATAAAACATTTTTCCTATTGAACAAAGATTCATTCCCAGGGTCAATATCTATTTTTAAAAGTTTATTTTATGAAAATGAAATTTTTTAAAATTATTTATGTTATCACAAAAATAAAAAAATATGCAGCATCTCCTTAATCACAAATATAAATTTAGGTGTTGTATTGTATTTTGATCAGCGACATCTTTTGGTTAAGATGGGAAGTATCTAACAATGCAAATAAAATAAAATAACAATTAAATTCGATGGTTTTGACATTTCTCTACATAAGAGTTTTCCATTTAGAATCGCATTTTCGACATCAATTACTTTTGTTGTTTGATTTGAAGCCCATTAAACATTTTTAGAAATTTATGGTGATACTGCTCCGTCATATCCCAATTGTGGATTTTAGTTTCAACGATTTAAAAGAGGTGATTTTGATGTCAATCACAAAGAACGACCTGGAGGACCAAAAAAGTTCGAAAACAATGAATGCAAGACTGAATGAGAACCCAGCTCAAACTCTGATGAATAAATGCCATTTCTAACAGTTTCTACATCGCGGATTCAATGCTTGTCATACAAAAAAGACATAAAAAGATAGATATATAATATACGAGAATTTTATATATAAGATATATATGAAGAAACCTATTTTAAATAGATACACTGAATCTATTCTCGTTTCCTAAAGTCATTAACCATGCTTCATAACAATAATCATAGTTTCATCAATTTTAACTTTGATATCATTCAACGGTAATTTTAATGTATTGAGCCATTTTACCGCATAATAACAGGTGTTAATTTAAGTTCATCTCGAATATGATCATTAATTTATATTATACTTTTAATTATAAATTTATTTAATAAGAAATTAGAATATGTGTATTAACCTCCCATTCATCGGTTGTTTTAAAATATATACATTGAAATTGAAAGTTCAATCAAATATCAATTAATAAAAAGAACTTGAAAGCAATGATGAATTGGGAAAAGTACTGAGTGAACCATTCAATTGTAATTGGGATATATTTCATTTAAGTGGATGAATCATTTATGAAATAAATTATGAGTAATTGTGTATTTTCTTTTTTGTATTTTGAAGAGAGCCCAATGAGTGGGACTGGGTCACGTCGATAGTTTAAAGCATGCGTAGGGCTGGCTGATTGACCCTTCAAGACGTTTGTTGCCTGAACCATACTTCTTCTGTTTTGATTGACATGTTGTGATAGGTGTGAATGTGAGTGTAATGATGAGAGATTTGAGAAGGGAGATGTAGGAGTTTGGAGATGGAGTTTATGTCACACTTCCATCAACCAACCAAACATCCTACCACTTCACTTCCTTCTAAATAACATTTTGATACCTATTTTAAGAGTATTATATATATTTATAACAGAATATAAAAAACAGATTACCATAAGTGGAATAGAATCCAAAACAAACTTAAATTTAACACATTTATATTTTGTATAAAATACATAAATACTAGCTATTTTTGAAGCATATTTCGATTAATAAAATATCTATTTCCATTCATCTTAAAATCAGTATATTGGTTTGTATATAAATATCAATATAAATGATTTTTTTATGAAAAAGAAAAGTTCAATGTAACCATTGTTCGATATTATAAAAATTGAACATGCCTAATCAGAAAGATTAGGTTATTTATTAACTTATATATTCTTAATTGAATATTTTTTCGGATTACATACAATGAAAATTTATATAGTTCTATAAATTAATATATTTTTATATTAAATTGACTATATGTTACCATATGTATTCAATCTATATATATTATTTATTTCTAAAAATAGTTGAAATTAAATTGATAAAAAAACAAACAACTAATTATTAAATAATATAATTTAAAGACCAGATGTATTCTGACGCGATTCCTATTTATTATTATTATTTTTAAAAAATCGAAATAGAGGGTTTAGTGAAGTGTCACTCATCCGAAAGCATAATGTGAACCAAAATTTTTTTTTCAATACAGCTATTTGAGAACTACATTTTATTTTTTAATGAATCTGTTTTAAAAACAATATTGTTTTATTTATTTAAGAATTTACATATTAAGGTAAAACCCCCAGTGGTTGACACTCAACCAATAGTTGACACTTTTTTCAAAAATTCTAAATAATAAGAAACTGGAGGGAAGGAATCAAATTAAACTAGCAGCTTCGTCATGTGTCTCTTCCTGGCAACTGAACTGGAAACTATGATCCGCAATTTGCCGGCAGTCACCCACGTGAGAAACGAAAAAATCGGTGGCTGTTTGTGAATTTTTAATTTCGCTTGTTTTCCTTAAGAGTTGAGTTAAGCATCGCATTTCAAAGTAAGTATTGAAATCACTTATTAATTCACCATTTTGGGGGATGTTTTGATTGATTTGGGGTTTGAAATGTTAAAGAGTTATTATTCTGTGAACTTGGCACATAAATATTCAAAAGATCATTCTTAGCGTGGGGTGTCAACTAATGAAGCTGAATGAATGATATGTATTGAGTAGTTGACACTAGTTGACCTGCCAGTTGAGAAGACCTTCCTCAGTGAAACTGATCCAGCTTCTAGTCAACCAGGAACTTCTACAGCTCATACAGTCACTGACATACCCAGTCCATTCAAGAGACACTTGTTTTTTAAAAAACAAACTAAGTTTCCCCCAAAAAGAGGACTACCCAAGAAAAAATTCCTGCCATTGTATCAGGACATAACTTCCAGCAATATCTCAAGAAGAACCAACAGAAAAAGGAGGAATTAGAAAAGGCTACATTTGAGCGTGTTGCTGAGAGGGAGAGAAAGAGAAAAGAGAAAGAACTTGAAAAGGATTTGAAAAAAATAGCAAGAGAAGCAAAGAAAAATAAGCTATCTTGAATAATTTATTATTGTGTAAACTCTCTGTATTAAAAAAATAAAATAAAACCAAATTTTTCATGAATTAAGAGCCTTTTTATCATGTGTCAACTATTCATCCAAAAGTGTGTCAACTACTAAGTTTTCATTCTTAGGCGGGGTGTCAACTACTAAACCAATTTCATTTTTATGTAGAAAATTAATATAATTTTTACCTTGAACTTTTAGAATTATTGGCTTTAGGAACTTGTTAGAGGGATATTTATAGACTCTATTGTTGATGAAATGGTTGCCATAAAGTGAATGAACTCTGAGCAAAGTGAGTTGAAAGCCGAAAATTTTGTTAAAGTGTCAACTACTGGGGGTATTACCTTACATTGACAGTTTACATATAATAATATAATCACAAAATAAACAATTATATTAGGTTGGTATAAAAATAATTTTTTCTTGATGTTTGCAATTTGATATTGAAATAAATTATGTAATAAATGTGCTTGTGTTAAATATTATTTTAAAGCGCTCACTTCGCTCTGTATTTTGATAACAAAAACTTTTATGATTTTGATGATTAGGTTTTTCTTAGACTCGTCAATTGAAGGTGGAGAAGAAACAAATCCGGACTATTTTCCTGTACGAGTTTAAACTGGGTACTAAAGAGGCAGAAACAGCTCGAAAAATTAATGATGCGTTTGGGCCTGACATTGTTCAAGAACGTGTGGTGCAATTTTTATTTAAGAAGTTTCGCAGTGGAGATGAGAACCTCAAAGACCAAGAAGGTCGTGGGCGTGCATCGGCGATTGACAACGACCAGTTGAAGGCATTTGTTGAAGCAAAAGCGCTCAACGATTAGAGAGCTTGCGGAAGAGTTGGTCGACAGTTTTGGATCATCTGAAATAACTTGATAAGACAAAAAAGCTCGACAAATGGGTCCCGCACGAAGTGTCATTGTCTTTTTCTCAGTGCAACAAAAACAACCCGTTTCTCGACCGGATTGTAACCTGCGATGAAAAGTGGATTCTTTACGACAACCGCCGACGTTCCGCGCAGTGTTTGGACCGTTATCAAGCTCCACAACACTTTCCTAAGCCAAATTTGCATCAAAAGAAGGTTATGGTGACTGTCTGGTGGTCTACGGCAGGAGACCATCTCATCCATAGCAGCTTCCTGAATCCGTGCGAAACAATTACGGCGGACAAGTATTGTCAACAAATCGACGAAATGCACCAGAAGCTGCAGCGTATGTCACTGGCATTGGTCAACAGAAAAGGACCAATCCTGCTCCAAGACAACGCTCTGTTACACGTCGCACAACAGATCCTGCAGAAGTTGAAAGAATTAGGTTACGAGACTCTACCTCATCCACCATACTCGCCGGACCTCTCGCCCACCGACTACTACTTTTACAAACATCTCGACAACTTCCTTTAAAAGAAATGATTCAAAAACCAAGACGCTGCCAAAAACGACTTCATCGCCTCCAGGACTCCGGAATTAAATATAAATAAACTTGTTTCTCGTTAGCAAAAGTGTATTGATTCGAATGGTTCTTACTTTGATTAATAAAGTTTATTATAAGCTAAGATATACATGTTTAAATATAACGGTTAAAAACGAAATTATTTTTCTGCCAACCCTATATGTATACAATTATTGATATTTAGACAATTTCTAAATTTTATTTATAAAAATTTTTATATCGAGGATCAACTTTTAGAAACAGTAATTTAGTGAGAAGAAATTGACAAGTAATTCAAGAGAGACTGCCAGGTTAAGACCATAAATAAATTATCTAATTTAATTAAATTTCAAAATATTAATTTATTTTTTATTTGCAAATTTTGTTTTCATTATAAGACAAATAATTAAATATTAGGTATATCAAAAATTCATATGGTACATATAATTTCAATCTTTCAATTTAAGAAAAGTTATTTAAATTATATAAAACACTATTAGAAAATCAATGTTTGGAAAACAGAAATATCTATTTTTAAAAATTAAGATTAGATTAAATTTATTTCATATTTTAATTAATCATTTGTTTTTAAATTAATTTAGAATGGCAGAAGATGAAGTATGACGTCAATAATCTATTTAAATATTCTTCAAAAAAATTGATTATTCTTATAGTTAGTAATATAGAAATAATTAATTTAAAAAAATCGTTGCAATTTTTTAATCAAATTTCATGGAAACATAGGTTAATTTGGAATAATATAAATTATAATAAAAATATACCCCCCATATATAAAATGAGTGTTTTTATATGCTTTTTATTAACTTCATTTTCTGTCTGTCTGTAATATTCAAAATTTGTAATTGGATTTTAACACCATTCCAATTAAGCGATTTCGATTTTGAAAGTCGATGATGACACTGTAAAAATCAAAAATAAATATTTTGAATTTTTCAAAAATACGAAATTTTAAAATTTGTGAATTAAAATAAAAAAATAATAATAAAACATTTTAATAAAAATTGCCCTAAAAATAGAAGATAAAATATTCATTAAACCTTGAATTATCATTATATATATATATCAATATATATTCACAACAAAAAATATAATATAATAATATTAAATTCTTTACCTACTACTTACTTTCGTATGCGCCCACGCTTTTTTGTTGGGCCTATGTAAAGGATAATATTCAAGGTTTAATTAATATTTTATTTTCTATTTTTTGGGCATTTTTTATTAAAAAGCGTGTATATTAAAATGATTTTTTTATTAATTTATTTGCTAAAATCGAAGTGGTGCTCAGCCAATGAGTGTCTCAGATGAAAATAAATGGCAATCGGAAGATAATGGTAAAATATATTTAAAAAATAAATAAAAATTAATTTTAAAAAATAGAAAGTCATGAAAAATTCTAAAACTTCAGGACCTAATTTTTTTTTTAAAAAAACGCCAGGGTGGTGCTTTTGTCGGGCAATGGCAATGCGCCTTCTCAATCGATAGATTGGCGTTTCTTTTTTTCGGGACTGTACAAAAAAAAACAACCTTTTTTATACATATATAAAGATATTGTATAGTAATGTTTGTCATTAATATAAGAATTTGAGGGGTATATCTGTATTTGTGTGGGTGGGTAGATTTAATTGCCAAAGAGAAATATATGAAGGGTGTCAGTCTGTTTGAAAAAAGGAAATGAGATTCTGGCATTAAATGAACGGAGCAGACATCTACCCACACATTTGGTTCATCTGACATTGAAAGATAGGGGAGAGATTAATTTTTTTTTTAAATTACCAGAAAATTCAACTAGTGATAATTTTTTAGGATTCGATATTTATCTTTGAAATATTTACATATGATATATATTTAATTTTTTTATTTTAATTATTAATAAAAATAGTCATGAATGAAATTGAAATGTTACTCTATGAAAGGAAGAAGTACAAGCAGATGTTTATTGTATGCAGCTGCTGGCACGGGCCAAAGATTGTGTGTATATGAGGGTGGTGGTATTCCAGCTGTTTTACCCCCCAGGAATTCTTTACCCTCATTCAAAAGACTTCCTCCATCTTTTTTTTTGTTTTAGTTTTTGTGAATTTAAGACAAAAGATCAAAAATGCTATTTTTAAATAACATAATAATATTTAAATTATTTTTATTTTTATTTCTGTTGCAAAATAATCTTAATTTAAGAAAAAAATTGAAAAGGAAGATTTCAAAAAGTAGGACACAGACAAACTGTGCACATCTAAAAATACCATATATTTATTTAATTCTATTTTTTTTTAATATAAACACATAATTCAATATTACGTTTAGCCTTTAAAATATGTATTTCCTTATCATTTTCAAATAAAAGAAATAAAAAAAATTAATAATTATTTATTTTTCGATTAATAATTTTTTTCCTCTATCAAATTTTATTTAATCTATTATACGTTTATATATATATATATATATATATAGGAAAGGAAATGTTAGTTCATTCTTCCAATATTTATTTAAGATTTCAAACTTATAAATGTCAAATAAATATGATTTTGAATTTAATGATGGATAGATATTTATCAATATTTATTTCAAACAAATATATTTAAAAAAAAATATTATAATTGGAACTTTATAGTTATTCCTATAATATGTTCAAGGATTGATTAGGTCTTCTTGAGCATGCCCCATAAAATATTTTTTACTAAATAATAAGATTAATATTGTTAGTATCTTACCAGGGATAATGTTGCGATGTCGAAATTTTGATGTTTTTATACGTTTTGAAGGGCCCTGAGTCATTTTCACTAATGTTGAAAAAAATGTCTGTATGTGTGTGTATGTAGACAAGATTACGCAAAAACGATTTGAGCTAGAATAATGAAATTTGTAGTTTTCTATCAACTTTTGAGAAATGTAGCTCATCATGGGCCTCACATACGTTTTCATTTTTTTTCCTCTAAACTGACCGTAAAAACAAAGATATATGTTTGATAGTTTTTCACATGATTAAAAATTGAATAAGAGTGTTATATATAGAAATTCAGCTTCATTGAATCGCTGAAAGTACCGGAATTTTAAAATTTTAAAACACGTTGACTGCCAATCACGCGCCAGCACGTGACGTGGTGTCATCAACAAAAGGCAAACGCGAATTAATTTTTTAAATTTTTAAATTTTGACTTAAAAATGAAGGTAAAGATTTTAAATTTAAATTTAACATATGTTAATTAATTTAATTGAATAACTATACTATATACAGTAAATTTAATTTTTTTAAAATTAATTAATTCAATTTAATTATACTTAATTTATAATATATAATTAATTAAATTTAATTTAAATATAATATATGTTAATTAATCCAATTCAGATTTGCGAGATAGTCGAGTAGACACTCCAAATTTTTTAAATTTTATTTATCTTTTATTTTTATAAAAAAAAATGTGTCAAAAAAGAGCTCTTTTAATCGCTTCCTTCCTTTCGATAAGAAGGTAAGGATGAAGAAGGAACCTCTCTATTTTGCTTTTAAAAATTTTGAAAACATTTACAATTGGTAATATTTTAAATATTTGAATGATATTATTTCAAATTTAATTTACGTACGAAGAGCCGATCCAACTCACAATTAATGTCACTTTAATACATAATTCCTTCAAGATATATTCTATATTTCTAGAATTCTAAAATTTTCAAAAAAAAAGACTGAATTCTTTATTTGTTAAAATTTCCAGATTATCTAAAATATAGTTGTGATTCTTTAAAAATAAATTAAAAACTACTGATTTACATTTTCATTTTGTGTTTTTGTCTATCATTACTTGGATTGCTGCATATTCATTTAACAAATGAAACAACCGCCCGAATAAGCTCTGATCGTACTCCCTCCTTCACCCACCCCCGTTCTGCTTTTCTTTTCCTTTACTGTTGAGATGTATTTTCCGCTGTTCACTGCCCCAGATGCTCTGCACGTGTCTCATATACACATTTCGCTCTCTTTCGATGTTAATCAATCCCCAAAGGATTCAGTACTTAAATCGTAGACATCCATCCATCCACCCTTCATCTATTGTTTTTAATCTATTTGAGAGTTTCCTTTTCCTATTCAAATTTAGATTTTTTTTATAAATTAAATATCGTTTCTCTATACTTAATTAATTACAAATAATTTGTTAATAATTATGAAATTTACTAGAAAATTAATATTTATATTTGATTAATCATATATTTTTAATATACCCATTATTTTAGATAATATTGTGTTATTTATGGCGAATAATAAAACAAACATAATTATTATAAAGATCTTAAATCTTTATTTTTGTAAGGCAAAAATGACTGGATAAAGATCTTTGTACCTATAATTATATATATAATAGAATAATCAATTGACCTTGATTTTCATCATGAAATACAACTATAAGCCCTAAGTAGAATTCTTTTTTACCGACCGACGATAGTAAGGGAGGTATTGTTTTCACATCAAATTTCACATGTGGAGATTTTTACATATCTCCACGAATCATGCATTTTCTTAACAGAAAAAAAGTATTTTTAGCATGATGTCTGTCCGTCCGTCCGTTCGTATAGATGTGTACAGCCAGAACGGCTCAACCGATTTTGATGAAATTTGGTATATTTACTTAATGCATCAGTGGGATGAATTGATCAACTTTTGGTGCAAATCCGGAAACCGGAAGTAGTAGTATTAGCGATCGACGATAGGAAGGGAAGGGTTATTTTCACACCAAATTTCACATGAGATTTTTTATATATCACCACGAATCATGCACTTTGTATTGGTTTTATCCTCGGGAAAATCATATTTATTAGTTTTTTCTTGATTTAAAATTATATGACGTCATCCAGCCATTCATGACGTCACAGCCTGGCCTTGCATATATATTATAAATAAAATAAAATTGAAAATGTTTATATTTATTATTTATGTATCCATATCTGTTTTTTATTACATTAATAGATATATTAAAATTATTTGAAATTGTTTCTGTAGCTGGAAATTAATTTATTTCAAACCGTCGGTCGGATCGGACCTGGCCACAGGTCAACTTATTTTCTTAAAGATCATGCAAACTTTTTATTAAATCTTTAAGTATTTGACTTTGATACAATTTCATTTTTCTCCCAAACCTCGCCTTTTCTAGTCTTCTTTCTCTTAATTTTTTTCCTAAATGAACGAGTATATGTTTAATAATTAAAGGAAATTACTAAATCTTCTCAAATGTACACGCCTAGTTAATCTCTTAGAAATAGAAACCGCCCTTTCTAAGATTCATTTCCTTTGTTATCCACAATATAAATATATTAATTAAACTCTCTAACAATATTATGGCGTTAATGATTTCCGATGTTGATAGTTTTTAATAAAAATGACAATTCAATTTTTAATTTAACTATAAATAATTTTTTCAATTTTTAGAATTTAGTGTTGGCGTGGAGAGCTTCTATTCTATTTCCATTTTAAAAACTTAAATGTAATTATTATATACGTTTTGAATGCTAAATATAGTAAGACAAGTTCAATTATAATGTTGAGAATAAGAAATCTTTATGCCTCTGTCTCTATATCTGTCGCTTCTTAAAAAAGGTGTTCGTGGGGAGAGGGAAAGATGGGAGGCGCTAGATCTCATACATACAAATAAAAACAAATGCTGACATATCTAATTCTCTCATCAGGTACAAACACGTCAGATATGGAACAGTATATAATATGAATTTCAATGTAAGATACCAATTAACGTGTATAAAATAAAGACTTAACTCTTTCTTTAACATCACTTAAAGTTATATTTATTATATTCAAATATTAGTTTTAAAATTGAATATTGAAGGATATTTATTTAAATATATTATATTGTTTCGATTAAATAATTAGTTTTCATTAACAGTATTATTATAGATTTGTATATTTTTGAGATATTAAATCGCTCTAAGGATTTTTTTGAAATTCACACCATAGGTAATATTTATAAAGATAAATCGATCTGTATTGGAACAGCCTCGAGAAAAATCAACTTTATTAGTATTTTCTTAATTTAAAATAGTAAATCCAAATGACGTCATCAATAACGTCATCCATAGCCTCTATGAGAACATTTAAGGGATGTATATTTTCATAGTTTTTAAGATATTTTTTTTTGATTTGTGTTCATTTTGAAATTTTTTCATTTGTTTAAAATTATTAGTTAATATTTATTTTATAAATTAGTTATTATACTTTTTAATTATTGTTTTTTCTCTAAAATATTTGAATTTTTTAAATCTGTTTTCTCGTTTAATTTTTTGTTAATTCTTATTTATTTTATTTTTTATTAAATTACTAATTTATATATTTATATTCATTGTTCTTTTTAGATAGTTTTATAATTTTTAATATTTTTTCACTAAAATATTATTTAATATTTATTAATATTATTTATTATTATTGAGGACCCTAAGTTCGATTCATTTTAATCAGATTGATGCAATGATGTAACATTTAATAATTGAAATAAATAATTAAAGAATTGTATATCAATAATTTTAAAGGGTCGAGCGATTGCTCGGTGTTCCAGGTACTTCATATAAAGAGGACTGGTCTCTTAAGCATAGTATTCAATGTTTAAATAAACAAATGTTATAATATATTGAATAGAGAGAGTAGAGCTTTAACAATCTATAGAGTTTAAAAATAATAATAGAATAAATGTTTATTGACAGAAAAGATAACAAACATTAGAATTGTTATTGCATTATTTTGTTAATCTACCCAACAATAGCAAAAATTCTATTTTAGTAATTTTTTTTTAAAGACTATTTAATTTAAGTCTCTGAGTGATAAATATAATATTATAATTAGTATACTATTATACTACTATAGTATATTAGTATATATATAAAATAGTACATATATATAAAATTTTAAAGATATGCATGAGAAATTTTGAATCGAAGGAATATTACATAATATTCCATTATATTTTAATATTTATTTAATCCAGATGTGAAATGAAAATGAATGTAGCTAATTGTTTTAAATGTTTATGAAAAGTTATATTTTTTAATGAAAAAAAAAAGGATGAATGACACTCCCAGTTTCCATTGAGATGCAAGATTAAAACATCAGTTTTATGAATTGACTTATATAGCCGATAAGGTTTCTTATCTATTTACACAGAGAAAATTTTATTATTTTAAATCCATATTTTTGAGGAATACAACTAAAGAATTACAATTTTTTTTCTTCTTTTTGCGTATTTAATGTATAATATATATTAATACGACCCTATATATATATTTTTTAATGGATCAATTAAAAATAAATTTTAGCCTTGTAGGGATCTATAGACATAAATAATTGTATTTATAAGATGTGGGATGCGCGATTGTCAATTATTATTTTTATTAGTGTAATGAGGTCGGGGCTAAAGAATATAGAAAAATGGCCCTTGGCGATCTATTACGTTTCAAATCTATTTTAAATGGGGATTCGCTGATCTTAATATGCTCAAAGAGTATTATTTTTCTCTTTCAATAAATAGTTTCTCAAGAAATTTTAAATTTAAATAAAAGGAAGAAAAAAAAATTATTAACAGTGGGGGTTTGATTAAAAAAATAATTATCCATTTATTTGATTAATTGAATGTTACAGACTTATTTATGGGATTAGGATGAGGGAGGGATGGGGTTCTTATATATAATTAAAATTGAACTTAAAATTTGTATATTGTGATTACAGTTCTAAAATTTTATCTTATAAAATCAATATCTAATGTTAATATGAATCATTTTTTTGCGATATATATTGTATTTATATGATATTGTGTTTTTATTATTATTTATTTTTACCAATAAATTTTAAACTTGTTGGAATAAATTCAATTTTTATTTTTGTTAATAATTCAAAAATGTTAACATTTATTACATCAAAATTAATTTCCATGCTAATGTTTAGATTCACAGTTGTTGGATGCAAAGTAGTTATTTTGTTTTACAAACATAAATCTATTTATCATATAGAGAATCTTTTAAACATCTGGCAATGGCATTGAGTAACAAAATTAGGAAAACAAAAAACAAGCAAATGCGTAGTTGGTTGGATTCTTTAAATATCTAAGATATATTTTTATATATTAGTTAAAAGATCGAGGGGAGGTGTTAGAGAAAGCAATATTTTTCATATATAAAAGCACTTTATATTTCAGAATACCATCTTTCATTTGCTGAAGAGTTTCTCAATTTATCTTGATTCAACATTTGTGTATAAAAGGCAATTGAGCCAATTAATTGATGATGATGCTTACCAGAAAGGGCTGAGTTCACCGCCGAATACCGTTGGCCTCCGCGGAGGGCTGCGGATGCTGGTACTAAATCGGAAAATCGACATCGTGTGGGATGAAATCGTTCGCAAATAAGTATTTATTGAAGGTGTGTGGTTTTAATTAAAACCAAAAGAACACGTCCTCACAAACACAAATGGAGGAGGATAAAAGTAAACAAAATAACAAAAACAAAAGTACAAAAAAAAAAAATAATAAAAAACACAGCACAGGTCCAGGAAGTTCACAAAATCACAATGTCAATAAAAATAAAAATATAGGATAACATTTAAAAAAAAAATAAAATAATATAATAATGACACACGGCTACATTGCCATTTCCATCCAATGATCTTTCAAAGTGAATTGAATGAATGAGGGAGGGTGGGGGTGTTGGAAACAAAGGGATGATGATAAAAGACAAATAATAAGGTATTAGTCTCTATGCTTCTTCTTGCGTCTAATCATATTCAAAACATAGTTAGGGACATGGACAAATGTTCATTCGATTGTCAGTTCCTTCACTTCTCACTGCCGAGATTGAACTGAATGAGCAGGACTGGGGGAGGAGTTCCAGGCTGCAGCATCGATCTAAAGGGATGGAGGGCGCATGGCAGAGAGAACATTACGCGCGCCTTTTTTTTAAAAATAAAAACATACTAACTTTCTCCAATTTAGAAATAAAAAGAAAACAACTTATGTTTTTCAACGCTTCATTTGAATAGTTTTAATCATTAATAAAAGAAGGGATTTAAAACAAAAAACATATAATATTTTTTTTTTTTATAGATTTTCATTTCTATTCGTAAATTATAATAATTTTAGGGAGGGACATAAGAAGTCCTCTAAAAGTCAATCTGCCCTTGATAAAAGCCAATTGAATAAGTATATAGATGACATATAATTTTACTTAGATGTTGGTCATACAATTAAATAGAAATATAGATATTTATAAATTTTTTAATAATCTTTTACATGAATATTTTCGATTAAACTGGCTGTTTATACTAAATGTGTACCTATGAAATACGGATTTTGTTAAGAGATGCCACTACATGTTTGTTAGCATTTATCATGATTTGTCATTTGTCTTAGTTTGTTGTGGTTTGTTGTGATGCCAATACGCTTCTAGTCAATTTTTCTACATTTTTGAGATTTTTAATTTCAATTTTTGATCCAAATAAAGAGCATTTATGTTAATTCATTAGTTTTTAATGAAGAAAAATGCTGTTTGTTTTTGAAAGTTTATCGTGAGCATGTTTAATCTGTGAACGATGGTTAAATCAATTTTGATTTGACATATCAACAACATGGAAATAACCTAAAAAATCAAACAGAGTGAAACTGTTAAATGCCGATTGCTATAAACAACTAATCAATTTGAACAATTAATATATATTCAATATATCTAAAAAGACTATAAAAAATTATTTCTTTTCATGTCCCAGAACATAACAGGTGGGCTGAAAAGTTCGTAGGCTAGTATAGAAAAACATTTTTTTTATTATTATTCGAGGTTGATACAGCGATTATAGTGGTCATTTAATTTTTCGATACCATTTTTATAATATGATTTGGCTTTAGCCTCAAAATAGGCTTGCAGTCCACTCGGCTGACTGTCAATTGGATTCCGGTGTGAAATTATGGAGCCATGTTTCATCTATAGTGACATATCGACGAAAAAATTCGGATTTATTACGTTTGAACAGCTCCAAACACTCATTAGAATCATCGATTCGTTGTTGTTTTTGGTCGATTGTCAGCTCGCGCGGCCTCCACTTTGAACAGAGCTTTCTCATATCCATATATTCATGCACGATATAACCAACACGTTCCTTTGATATCTTTAGGTTCTCACCTATCTCACTCAACTTCACTTAGCGATTATAAAAAATTATTTTGTGGACTTTTTGATGTTTTCGTCCGTAACAGCCTCTTTGGGGCGTCCACTGCGTGTATCGTCCTAGGTGCTCATTTCACCTTGTTTAAACTTAGCAAACCATTTCTCTACGGTTGATTTTGCTAGTGCAGAGTCCGAATAATGTTTATCAATCCAAGCCTTTGTTTCAACAGTATTTTTTTCACCAAAAAGCAATGCTTTATCAATACACGAAATTTTTTCAAATTAACAAAAGTTCTTTCACAAAAAATTCTATAACTCCGATACTAATTGTCGGCTGTCAAATTTATACACGCGTCTTTTGAAGGTTAGGGCTAACTAAAAAATATGGATTTGATACTAGTGATGCCATGTATGTGTCAACCTACGAACTTTTCAGCCCCCCTGTTACTGTAAAACGGTGAAATAATTAAGTTGTCATTTGAAATACTTTCGCATGCCACTTATTCACCTGACTTGGTTCCATAGGAGTATCACCTATTTCGTTCAATAACACAAGGATTGGTTAAGCAGAAATTCAAAACATATTGAGAATTAAAAAGGAAAATGTATAGCTATCAATGGAGCAACTTGGAATAAAGAATTTTTAGCTTTTTAAATTTAGCTTATTTTTATTTAACCAAAAGGTGAACACTTGGTATATGAGTACTAAACAACATACTGATACCTACAATAATAATTACACAATATTGTTATCTCAGTTGGACAATTATGTCGACCATATTCTAATTCGCTGTCAATCATGTCTATTTAATGATAATTTAATGTTAATTGATATGATCATTGATAAATCTTAGAACTCATCATATAACGATTTTTGAAGTTGAACTTTTTGAATTGTTACTTCCGAGTACTTTATATGTATATATGTATATTCACCAGAAGAGAATCGACATAGAAATTTTAGGTATTGAATAATAAAATTGATTTTAAAAATTGATTTTTATTATTCAAAACAAGATATAAGAAATTACACATTTTAATCAAATTCAATATAAATAAAAATTACCAATACATTCAAAATATATCTCTATTTTATAAATAAATAAATTAGAAAGGTATATATTAAAATAAATATAGAAACATTGAATAATTTATACGTATTAGGTATTTATTAGGTACTCAACTAATGTAAAATTTTAATAAAAAAAAAACATGAAATCAGATAATGACATAATGTTTTGGAAAATATAATTAAAAGTGAAATTAATTCTTAGAATCGAAAAGATTACCATTTTTAATTTATTGTCATATATTAATAAAATGTTATATATATATATATAGGTATTTAAAAAAAAACATGAGAAAGGATCTATATTTTTTCTAATATTAAATTATTTAAAGTTTTAGGGAAGATTTCTTTATATATTATCTATTAAAATATTTATAAAAATATATCTTAAATAGTATACTGTTTTAAAATTATTTATGAGTAGACTATTTCTTAACTGTGATCACCTGTGCTTTGTTAAGCATAGTATTTTAGATGAAATTATAAGATGTATATAGGAAAGTGTAAATTGAGTAATTAAATACAATCAGCTTATATTTCTAGGAAAAAAAGATTAATATGAATTTGATTTTGTTCTAAGCGAGTAACGTCATTCATTTCAATATAAGAAAACAAATTTTGAGTTGGTTTATTATTAATATTTTAGATCTAGTGTTAAATCAATATATTTATAAAATAAATAATGTGACATTAGTGAAATTAATCAAATGATAAAAAGCTTACTTGCTGTCCCCTGAGATTGTTGGTAAAGACAAATCTTCCTCTTCAATTGTAGTCATTTTTGAATCCATTTTAATGACACGCGCACTTAGTAAGACGTTAAATCATAGATTTTAATTGCAATTATACAAATAAGATAAAAAATCAATGGTTATTATTTAAATGAAATTAACGTTAAAAAGTATCCACCTTGTGAATTTGTTACAAGAAATACTTAACTTTCAAATTCGATGTCTTCAAATCCGATTGGCTGTTCACATTTTCAACGAACATCACAAGAGTGCTGCCCCCTTCTTAAAAACAAAAGAAAATTTGTAAAATGTTTAAAACTGCAAAAAAAAAGAAAAAATAATAAAAGATTTACAAATAATTTCTATATAGTTTATATTTAAAAAAAAATATATTTTTTCTATTATAAAATAAAACATTCTTCGTTGCAAATGAATAATAATTTTTATATAATAATGTTCATTTTTAAATTATTTTAATGAAAAATATAACAAATAATAATTTCAAATGAAAAAATATACTAATATTTTTTAAGAGTGAAAGTGAATAAATTTAAATAAAATAAAAAAAATCATGATATTATATTATGGATAATGAAATAATTTTCTCACTGCACTCTGTAGAAAGAAAAATGAACCATGTTTGTGTTGACTTTTTATTTCCTCTAACCTCTCATTCTAAATGTCTAAGTATCAAACATGTCATGACATTTAATAAATTATAACCATTTGCATTGTGATAAGAAATTAGAAATTTCGTTTGATTAAACTATATTTTTATTGATTTTTTAGTTTTAAATCAAATTGAAAATTTTTCTATTGCCTAAAATTTATATATAAATGTATAAGTGAAAGAACAGATAACAAATCATGATTAAGTGAAAGTGAATGGTGATGTAATTTAATATATTATTTAATTACTTTCGTTATCAAAAAATAATAAGAATTTATTCAAAATTGAATGACACGTTATAATTTAACTAAATTTAAATGAAAACATAAAGTTAAGGTGAGAATAATAATATTAATATTAATTAACTAATCAAATCTGTCTATCTTTCTATATATAATATATTTAAAATATTTATTATTCAATGAATTGTAAATATTTCATTAATACAAAGTGAAAAAACAATAATAACGTTTATATTAATAGTCAGTCCTTTCATCACTCCAGGTGATTTTTTTCAATAAATTTTGCATGTTTATAATTATATCATAGAAAAATTTAGTCATTTATGTAAATAGTTCTATGATTGATAATCTCTGATGAATAATTGAAACGTGTCATGTTTTCTATATTTTAAAATATATTAAATCATTATATTATTATTACTTTTTACTTAATTAAAATATTTTATTGAATTTCATAATAAATAACAAAATATTTTTAAACAGGAAGGTATTGGACAAAATTTGAATATAACAAGTAAAAAAATGTTTGCAACATTAAAAAATAAAATTAAAGAAGAAACTGGAAATGATTTAAATAAAATAGCAAATTTATTAAATAGTCCACTATCAAATAGTTCCCGTGATGAGAGACATTCCAGACAAAATAGTGGTTCGAGTGTAAGCAGTCTAGGTATTACTCCTGAAGAATCATCGCCATCATCGTTAATTAAACAAGACACCAATGAAATTAAACTTTCCGATGGCAAAGTAATTTATTTTTATTTTTTTATTATAAATAATGAGGGGTCCAATTTAACATCTGAGAGTTTACTCCTCAAACATATTTAACTATTTTGATTAAAGTTTAATTTTTTGATTTTAAAATAAATTAATCATAAAATATTTTAATTATATATTATTAAAATGGATTATCCATTTAAATAACACTTAACTTCTATTAATATTAATTATCTACTTAT
Organism: Labia minor; assembly: GCA_963082975.1. Lineage (NCBI taxonomy): Eukaryota > Metazoa > Arthropoda > Insecta > Dermaptera > Spongiphoridae > Labia > Labia minor. Next base: position 33,179,132 of record OY720346.1, read on the forward strand.
GACTCATAACAGACGTTTGAAGATATTAAATGAATTTTTATTAAGTCTATTTAGATAATAGAAATTTCATATTAAGAATACATAAATTAAAATATGAATTAAAAAATTGCAGTAATTTATGTGATAATAATTCTAGAATATTGTTCTTTTTATTATTATTATTAATATCAGTTTATGAAATATAATTAGTAATAAATTAATCTTTTATTTATTTAGATTGAATTTGCTTTGAAAATAATATTTTTTAATTATAATGAATTATATGTCATTATTGACAAGTCCATTTTAATTGTCAAATAGTTGACCTTTGTAATTTAAAAGTACAGAATATATAATATCTTATTTATATAATATTTATTAGTTCTTTTTTTTTCTAGACACTTACACAGAAAGAAATTAAAAAATTAGAAAAACGAGAATTAGAATGGAGGCACAAACTTCAAAAAAAAGATGAAGAATGGTTAAAGAAATTTGATAAAAAAGAAGAAGAATGGAAAAAACTTTTAGATGATAAACAAAAAGAATGGAAAAAAAATTTGGAAGTATTAGAAAATGAAAAATTAGTATTAGAGGAGGAGAAAAAAGAAGTATTTATACAAAAAAAATTATTAGAAGATTCATTAAAAGTTGCTGAAGGTATTAATATATATATATATATATATATATTTATTTTATTAATTAATGAGATATAATTTTTTAGAATATAAGAAAAAAGTATATCAATACCAAGAGGATATTGATCAATTAGAGGGATTTCAAACACAAGAAATGGCTAAATTAAAACATTTAGTAAGTTCTTTTAATACCTTTTATCAATACTTTTGTACAGTTTACAATACTCACTAAAGCTTAAATTCAATCAAAAAATGACTACATTCTTCCGAAGAGAATTGTTTAAATCATTATATGCACAAACTATTATAAAATTCGTACTGGAAATTTGAAAAATCATATTTAAAAAACATATTTAGACTTTACTTCTACTCTATATTGTACCTATGAACATAAAGTTAAGTTTGAACTATAAAAAATTCCTAATGTTTTAACTTTTTTAATTTAATTTAATTTTATCTATTTATTACAACATCATGTCTCTATATTATAAATAAATGCAACCACCACTATTTGGCAACCCTTTATATATGCAAACGCCATTTTATCTCTGAATTTATCCTAGTTTACTCACCGATTGTTTCTTTAAAATTAATTTTTTCTATTCCTATCTGCCTTCATAAGATAACACCGCATTTATATTATTTTATTGTTTACGTTCGTAAGTGTGAGGAGATTTGAAAAAATCTTATTTTACATCTCACATTTAATGCTTTTGTTTATCTTCCCTTCCTAAAACATATATATATTGCCAAGAATTTGATTTTATTTAACTATCTTTTCATCTATAACTAAATATTTTTTCTTTTCTAAATAAGTAAATAAATATTCTAATATTATTTTAAATTTTAGTTATTGGCCAAAGAACAAGAAATTTGTGATAGATTATCTGATATAAAAGAAAGTAATAATCAAAATGAAATTTTAAAATCAGAAATTAATAGATTAAGACGATTTGAAGAGGAATATAGCACATTACAGGTATCATAAAATAGTAATTTATATTTTTTTTATATAATATTAATTAATTTATTATAATACACAAATTATATTTTAATGCTTTTTATTTAAATATAAATATTTTTACTTTGCATTACCACAAATTTTAAATCAATCAACGCACCCTTTCTAAATAAACTTATGCCATAATTGGTTATTTAAATCTACCTGAATCAATTTTTTTCCGGGATAATAAATAGAATTTAAATTAATCAAAACTCTAATTTGTATCATGTCAAGTATATATATATATAAATATATATATATTGACTATTACTTTTTATGATTTAATTTTATTATTCTTAATATAAAATGTATAAAAAAATATTAAAAAAGTGAGATGTTTATACTAATGGGTATAACAAACTAGTTATTAATTATTTTTTAGTTCCCTTATTAGTAAAAAAAAGTATGTAAACAATAGAAATGTTGTTTACATCTTTATGAAAAATTATTTTAAAAAAAAATTTAAAATTGGATAAGACATTTTTTCTTTCCTCTAATCTTAAAATGATTATGTTCTAAGAGCCTAAACATATAAGATAGAATTAAAATTGGAAACATTAATGTTTTTATAATAAATAAAAATAATGAAATTATAACATTAGAATTAGCCAATAATGAAATTTACATGAAATAAATGAGTAAGAATAAATACAATCTTGTTAAGGTAAATTTTGAATTTTGGAAAGCTCGATAAAGCCTGGGAGAACTATATCAGCACTCAAATATTTTAATGTAGAACCTTATTAGTTTTTAAATTAATACTTAAATAATTTCATCAAATATAATAATAGAAATTAGAGAAAAATTACTGATTAATTAAATTAAAATAAATCATTGAGAAGGGTATATATATATAGAAAGAGATTAAAGAAGCCTTGGATGTTAAGCTTCTAATCAATAATAATAATAATTATGATCAATATTTTAGATATTCAATTATATTTCATTATTTTAATTCTAATATCTCTATTTTTGATATATAATAACTACATAATGAACTTTTTTAAGTTCTTGGTCGCAGCAAATTCCTATAATTGTCTCTATTCTGATAGTGAGCCTTCTCCAAATCATATCCTCTTCCAATTCTCTTAATATATTTATTCTCTTTAATGCTTTGCACAATTGAATCTCGTTCTTTTTTTAATTCTCTTTTCATTATTATCTTATGAACATTTTTTTTATTTTACACACCACAAAAGCTTTTTGTGATTACACTTGTTTTTTTTCTTGTGTAATCTCGAGTGTCCACTGTTTTTGCATTATCCGCAAGTTTCACATTTACGCACCCAAAAAAAAAATAAAATGGCTTTATTTTTTTCGAAGACTTTAGCTTCAAATATAATATAAAATAAATAAAAAGGTATGTTTGTGCTTTATGTTATTTTTGTATATGTTTGTTTGTTTGTTTTTGATTTTTGAATAAATGTTGTAAAAGATAAGAAAATTATTATATCATGTTCATTATCAAATAATTTATAAATAATTCTTTTTGTTAATAATTTTTATTTGATATTTTCTTATTATTTGATTCAATTTTTATTCAGTTGTATATATATATATATATAAATTACTTTTTATTTATAAAAAATAAAATTGATTTTTTTTTTATTTATTATTTTTAGGATGAAATGGAAAATCTTCGCCATTCAACTGATTGTGCAAAAACACGACTGAATTTAAATTTAGCACAAACTGAAGAAGAAGTAAGACATTTAAGGGAGCGTGTGGCCGTTTTAGAGGAACGTACAAAGGCTGAGTGTGCAGCGCTTGGTGCTGAATTAACAGTTGATGAACGTGTCGTTGCATTACTTGGTGAACGTACTCGACTTGAAAGGCGATTAGAAGAGGCACATTTACATTTGGCTGATATAAAAACGTCATGGAGTAGTAAAATTTCATCTTTAGAGACCCAATTAGAAAGATTATCGCGTCAAGCGGGTGAAGAAGGCACTGAAAGACGTCGTGCAGAAGCTGAAAAAACAGCATTATTAGAACGAATTCGTGCATTACAAGTGATAGTAGAGCAAAGTAAAATGGCTCACAGGGATTTGGAAGAGAAACAACGTCATTTACTTGAAGAGAAGAATGCTTTAAATGAAGAGTTGGCGATTTTTCGAAAAGAGTCCCAAGCGGAAATTCAAAAATTGAAAGAACAAATTGTGAGTCTTCAATCAAAAGTTTCGCTGAATGAACATCGCTGATCTCCCTTTTCACCTAGATATATATTAGTCATCCATGCACTTAACTTACCTTAATTTAAATTTAGATAAATATATCCTATTGTCTAATTATATTTAACTATAAATACTTATTTTAAGAAATTATTTTTATTATCAATTCATAAATTATTTGATTGCATTTAACTAAAAAAACATGATATTTAAATTTATTGAATTGTCAATAATCAACTTAGCTGCAATTCAATTCATTAAGTTGGTGCATATGAAATGTCGGATTTTCAAGTGATTGTTTAAAATCGTATGTCTTTTTTCACAAGTTGTTTATTTAATAAAAATATGATTCTTTCAAATCAATACACCTTGAAAGTTTAGATGCCTTTATTTATTGATTCTAAATATCAGAATTTAACAAACAGATCCAAATGTTTAAAAAAATGAAAGTTGGTTGGCTATGGATTCGGTGAATATCCTGGGTGCTGCAAAACTTCATATTTCAATTCATTTAATTTTTCTATTGTTTGATTCGATTTATATAGCCGTTTAAAATATCGTTGTATGATCAACTTCCATCTTGATAGCAAGTTCTCTCGTGGATACAGTTGAATTCGCTTCCAATTCCTTCTGATCATCATTTTTACGATCGTTTTGGGTCTTCCTTGCGGTTTGCTTTTTAGTGAAAAATTACCAGACCGAAATTTTTCAAACCAACATTGAACTTTTCGATCGTTAACAGTATTCTGCCCAAACGCCTAGTTTATGCTGCGTGCAGGTTTTGCAGCATAATTACAGAGTTTATACTCATACAAAAAAATTATCCGAATGTTGGTAGAATTCATATAGATTCAAAATTCAAAACAAATAAGAAAAGGGAACACTTTTGAGAAAATCTCCTTTGTAAAAATTTAACTCTAGCGATAGACAGTCTGACTATAAACGAGGTTATGCCAAAAACAAAAGCATAATCAAAACAGGAAGAGAAATGTTTGCACGTAATTTCATATGCACCAACCTAATATAAGTAAGAATATTTTTAATTGAATACAAAATAAATTGGTAATATTTTCTTTTATAAGTTTGATTTCATGAATATAAATTAAATTTCATTCTAAGGCAGCTAGATTTAATTTTTACACTTATAGAAAATATGAGACTTATCTAGTCCAGACATGGTGATCAACTCAAATCTAAATGAAAAAGAACTTTTTGGATGACAGTTTATAATGTCCAAATATATATTTTTTAAATTATTCTTTTATATATTACATCAATTATATGGTGTTCAAAATATTTTTTTTTCCTTTTGACCCTATAACAAAAAAACTATATTCTTAATATATGTATGTATTTAACTGCGAGTTGGTCATGACTGCATCTAGTCTAGAAATTTGTGAATGCACTAATCAAATTAGTTTTATTATTTGTTAAATAATAATTAATTTATGGTTATTAGTTTCAAATCTTATATCTTATATTTGATGAATTATTGTTTTTACAAAATATACCTACACACCAATTGTCGTGATTCCTTTTAGGACAAATAGCAAATTCTGTCGGTTTAATCTTTTAACCGTGATAGACAAGATTAGATATTAGAAATGGACATTAATTCTTAATCTTATTAAAACAGTAAAATTTATTGATGATAATTCATATATATTAGAATAGATTAATATTGATATTTTTATTTACGAAATAATTATATGAATTAATAGAATAATACCGTAAACAATTATTTAATTAAATCACGACAATATATTTGATTATTAAAGATCTAGTACACTACATACTTAATTGACAAATAAATAACTCACATGGCAAATAATATTGACAATATCATAATATAGTAATATTCAAAATTTCAAAAAGTAAAGAATATATAACACCTTGAAAGAAACCTCTATATTTTTTTCTAATTTTTTTAAATCTTTAAAACAATATGAGGACTTGTTTCAAACTTTATTTATAGTAGGTTGATGAAATAATTATTTTAGATAAAACAACAATTTGTATACTAAATTTAATATAAAAATAATAATTTTGTTGAAATAGTCAAATGATTATTAAATTAATCATTTTTTAATTGTACTAGATTTTAAGATAAGGTAATAATTTTTAAATTATTCTATATATTTTCGTAATTATGTTACGATAATAATAATTCATTTATATATTTAATTTAAGTATTTGATTTTTTATATTAAAAGGGTAAGAGAAAATTATTTTTTACATTTTATTCAGGGATCGGAAATTATAAAAGAAAATCTTCAAATATTTTGAAATTTTCTTCTATTAATAATGAATTAAAAAACATGATTAATTAAAATTATTTTGAAAAATATTTTATCTTTTAATTTTTTGATATTTTGATAATAATTACGGAAAAAAATCTACAACTTCTTTATAATTATTAAAAATTCTAATTACTATTTTAATTATTATGTTTTTTTTTATTTTTAATGTAAATAATTATTTCTTCACTTTTTTGATTATGTTTGTTTCATATATTTGAAATAATAAATATATATTTTTGATTCTAAACACGTTTTTTTTATTATTTTATTATTATTAAATTATTACAAATATTTCTCATTATGCACATATTTAAATTAACTACATCCGAAATAGTAATGTGGACTAGGATGAATTTCCTTTCCGCATCGCAAGAGCCATTTCCATTTCCAAGATACAAGGGAAAGGTGAAACTGCACTAATATGCTAGCGTTTAAATAACAATAATAATATCACAAATAATTTTTTTTAGGAGTTTTTACTAATCATAAATAAAGTATATTATTTGTATTTTAATTAAATTATTTTTTTTAGGAAAAGCATGAATCAGAAAAATTAATATTAATTACACAATATGATGATCTGGAGAAAAAATATCAAGAATTAGAAACTAATTTTACAAAAATTAATATTTCATTGGATCAAGAGAAAACGAACAATATTACGTTACAACTTGAGGTAAAAAATAAAAATAACTACTATCGTGATTTCTTAATTTCATAAAACCCTATTAGCAACCATTCTAAGTAGTTGATAATATATTTTTTAATTATCATAAATACTCAATTAAAGCTTATAGGACTAAAAATATCTTAAGATTAATTCCCATCTAACTTTAAACATATCTTAATATAATAATTATACAACGGCATTGATAATTAGATAAGAATAGATATAAATTATATTATATAAATGTATACTAATATTTATAAAGGAAAGAAAATTATCTTAATTAATAGTAAAATTTCATTATCAATTTTTTATTTATATATTTTTATTTTAATTAAAATTTATTTTATTTGAAATATTAAAAATAATATATATGTTATTTATTTTAATAATAATATAATATATAAACTAGTTATATGTAAAATAAGAAGTTATGAAGGTTCGTGATTCTTATAGATCATTTTATATAAAGTAAATATAAATACACTCTGAGGTAATCTTCCCTACAGTATACATCTTTATTAACATTCATAGTCTAATTAGCCTAGGAAAAAACTATTCTGAATTATTCTTTTTATAATTTAAAAAATCATTTAATTACCAATCTTACGAACAAAAATTCTAAATTTTTTCTTTCTTTATTGTTCTTAACTGGAAAATGTATCTCAAGAATATTTTCAAATTACTTACAATTAAGTTTTTGCACCTAGAGATACAATTTTTGTTTTTAATATAATTAAATCAATTAATCGATAAGATACAATTAATATTAAAATTAAAATGATAAACAATATTAATATCTCTTGTTTCTAGATTATTCAATTAACATGATTTAATTAATAATTTCATTCAGATGAAAATTTTTAGAATAAATTCTTTAATTTAAATAACAATTTAAGAGTGGAGAGTATTAATTTTCCATAGAGATTTTTTACATTGTCCCGCGTGAACTAGTATAATTTTTTATATGCATGTAACATTTTGAAAGATAGATGATTCATTATCTTTTAATATATTTCTATCTGTGTACACACCCTATATATATAATTATAATAAATATAATATATATATAAAAATAATTATGATAATAAATTAATAATTTTCTTTTAATATAGATAAATAATTTAACCGTTGAATTAGATGATGAAAGAAATAGAAATATGGAGACAAATGTAGAACGTGACCGTGAACGTGGTGAACTTGAAAATACATTGATGCGTAATGCACAAGTGAATCAACAAATGGAATTGGCACGACACGAATTACGTAGTCAAGAACGTGAAACACAAGAATTGCATACACGATTATTAGAAATGGAAGAAAATCTTAAAGATAAAGATAAAGTGAGAATATATATAATATTTTTTTTAAATTTAGAGTTATTAATATTAATTTTACATGTTAATAAAGCAATTAGAGAAGAAGAAATTGGAATCTCAAAGTTTTTCTAATCAAATAAAAGAATTAGAGAAAATACAACATGACAATACAATGTCAACAAATATTCAAAAAGAATTAACTGGAAAATTATCAGATTTAGAAGAACAATTAAATGAAAAAAATAAAGTAAATATATTTTATTTATTTGTTTGATTCATTCCTCCCCTTTTTTGTGTTTAGGGTTACAACATATATACATTTAAAATTCTTTAATATTAATTTTTAATTAATTTTAACATATTTCGAACTCCTCTCATAATTTAATTCAAGCATATCTTGTGCCACATATCTTCTGTCAGTTGAGATTTTCTTGACCTGCTTTTATTAAGTTTTAAAACGAGAAAAATCCTCTCCTTGACTCCAAGATGATTTTAATTAGACATAAATAAAATCATATTCCAATATTTATTTAAAATTAACTAATTAATTGTCTTTTTAGAGTATAAAAGTATTACAGCAAAAATTAACTGATATGAAAAAGACATTACAAAAAGAATTACGTGTTTCATCAACATTTTTTGAAAATGGTGAAGATTCTGCAGCAGTCCTTCAGCCAAGTTCAAGTAAACAAGTTGGACCACATAATAAAACATCACGATTACGAAGTGACGATGATGATGTTAATTTTAAATATCTTAAACATGTATTAATTAAATTTCTTACTAGTCGAGAATATGAGGTATTTATTAAATAAATTTTGCTTTATTTATAAGAATAGATATTCCTTCTTTAATAAAAATTAATTGTATAGTTATTTATGTAGAGTTATTTATATTATTTAAATATAAAGAAATTAAAATTATAGTTAATGACTGAATCTCTTCCTCCCTTTTAAATTTCACTCAAATTAAGAATTGAAATTATCCCTTTGGATATATATATATATACAAAATTTCCTCAAATTTACATAAGATTTCCAAAACGATATTTTTACTCGATATGATAAGTTGAAATCGCATCAGGGCCTAGTAATTCTTCATTATTCATTCAAGATACATGCTCACAGGATTTTGGTTCTCAATCTCTTTCCTTCTTTCCAACATAAATCTTTAAGTATATATTTGATGCTAGAAAAGAAACATTGTTTATCATAAAGATTTATTTTAACAAGTATTCTCTATATTTCTACTATATTTTCTACAATGTTATATATTCAAGTTCTTTGTTTTTCCCTTATATATTTTTAAAGTTTTTGTTTTTTATAGGCTCAACATTTGACACGTGCTGTGGCAACACTTTTGCGTTTTTCACCAGAAGAGGAACGCCTATTAAGAGAGACACTTGATTGGAAAATGTCATGGTTTGGCACAAGACCACGATTAGGCGTTGGACAGACATCCAAAACAATTCCACCAAGTTGATAATTAATCATTGTTTTTATTTTTTTCTAACAAAATACATAAAAAACATTCCAATTTAAATTAGAACAAGATCAAATAATGTTCTTGCTATGCAAGGCAAAAAGAAAGTGATTATTTAAAAACAGAAACATATATATATACATATATGTATATGTATATATATATATACCAGTCTTCCTTAAACAGGAGACGTTTTTTTACATGTATTTATATATACATATAGTTATATATATAAAAATACAAAAATAATCCTTTTATTTTTATTTTCACCTCTCAAATAAATTTTTTTTTAAAGAAATATATATATATAAAAGTTAGGCTAACTGTTGTTTAACTAGTACTAATTACTAATTTGATATATATGAAAATGAAAAATGAAAATATCATTTATTGGAAAACAAATAAATTATAATACATTTTTATATACAAAGATTGAAATTTTAAAATAATAATGTATTTTTAAACAACTTTAGGTCCAATTTTTGTTTTTAAGAATTAGTATCATCAGTCCCAAACTCTCAAATTACTTTAAATGAAAATTTCAAGATCACAAGATTTTAGGGATTTCACCACATATAATGTACATATTTGTTTTTCAAAATACACATGATATGGATTTAATATTTAATGTGTAGCTTATTGTGCATCTCTTCTTGATGAAACTAAATAAAGTTCAATTAAAATTCATTCTCAATTAAATATGCCTTAATTAAATAATTCATATTATTTGAATTTTCAATTAAAAAATAAAACAAAAATTTGATGGTTTTTCTATTTATATAGTATTTGATAGTTTTTTATTTCTCCCGATACACTAGTAGTATCTGTTTAGCCTAAAATAAATATATACAAAATTTCATTGTCTCTCACCACAATATACTCTATGCCTTATTTAATTTGCTATTGATACCATTATTATTGACATTAAATAGAGTTTTCTAAACATACAAAATAAATTGAAAAGAAAAGTTACAGATATTGTCATATTTAATACTTTTACTTTAAACAACACCCAGCCAATAATATTAAATTCTAATTTAAGAATAAATTAATTCGAATAGATATATAAAATAAACAACCGTAATAACTTTGATTTATATATTATATATTAATATTTTAATTTTAACAGAATATAATTAATACCCAGTGTAACAGATATCATTATAAAAACATATTTATTTTGGTTTATATATTCTAAAGAAAAATAATTTCACTGCATCATTTCATCTTATAAATAATTATAATTACAACTAATGTATTGATAGAATTTAAAGGCGCGATGTTAGTTCTCATTTCAATTCATTTTAATTTACACATTTAAAATTTTGAGTTTTACTTTTGAAATTCATTCTGATTCTCATTATTTCTCCATTGAGTCTTTTTGGCAAGGGAAGATAAAAATCTTTTTTGAGTAATAAAGATTTTCAATTTTCTGTTCTGATGGTGTGTATTAATATTGTTAGAGAAATGAGACCTTTCATCATTTAATGATAAAATCCTTTTCATTTTCGAATATATTTTATTATATATATATACAAATATTATTTATTTTTTCTTTCTTACATTACTATCATTAATTTGTTAATATTTTATTATAATTATTATAAAATTTTTCTATATTAATATAGAAAAACCGACTGAATAATTTTATTTATTTCTATAATATATATATATATATATATATATAACAAAACAAAACTGAGAGAATAAAGAATCAATTATGAAATTGGCATTCAATTTGTTTTATTTATTATTAATTTATTGGTTACCTCTATCTATTCTATTTTTTTATTTATAAAATTTAAGAAATTAAGCAGTATTATAAATATTGTCAATCTATAAAAATGTAGGCAAGTTTGAAAATTTATATTTTCTATATTTATATACAAAAATAGAATCTCTTCTGTATGTTATTTTCACATTTGAAAACGGTCCTTCTGACTGAAATAAAATTTTACCCAGCTTGGGATAAGTTGGTAATTTTGGAAATGTGTTGATTTTCTCCCATATAGTTTAAATTATTGCAGTTTACGAATTTTTTAATATAGTAAAATTTGAAAATTAGCATTCTTTTAAATATCTAATTACTTCTCAATATTTAAAAAAAAAAATAAAAATGTAAAAAAAGCAGTTTCAATTTTGATGAAATAGTAAATATGGGAATAAGAATTTTAAAAGTAAAAACTAAAAATGTATTGTATTGATAATATTAAGAGTAACGCTAAAATAATTTCTAATATCTTTTTGGTCCAATCGTTTTTTCTTATTTTTGAAATTTCTTTGACACTTTTAGCATCTCTAGAAAACCCTATAAAACAATTATTCAAGATTTATCATTTAAATAGTTTCTAATTCTTTTGAAATAACAGTGATAGGATCTAAAAACGGAGAATTGTATAAAAAAAGCTCGAAAAGTAATTTATATATTATTTATTATTACGTTTTGTTGAACATCTTTTAGTCAAATCTTTATTGAAGAACACTGTCATAAAGTTTTCGAATCATAAGAATATGGTGATAATTCATCAGGGAAAATTTTCATTTATATCAAGTTTTTTATTATCGACACAAAAACATCACTTAAAAATTCAAATTAGCTTCTGAGTCGACCATTTTCTCCGCAATATACCGCAACATTCTCTCTGTCTTTAACTTCAAAAGAACTTAATTAAGTTATTCATCTAATCCAATGGTTCTCAACGTGAAATGATCGTAAAAATTCTCCAAAATATTCGAAATATTAAAAAAGATTATGAATTACTTCATTTAAATAAAATATAATCGAAAAATTTATTTCTTTAATTTCTGTTGGTATTTCAAAATCAAGGAATTCGTAACTATTGAACTGGGTGAATTTGGAATTTTTTATGCAGTATTCTTATTTCATATTTGAATAAATCAGCTTTCTCTATAACTCTACATTATATAATATAAATACTAAATAATACTAAATACTAATAAAAACGTGAAAAACTTAAAAATATTGAAGAAGACACCCGAGTATCGTAATTTGACTGAAATTTGTAGATCTCAACACGGCCATATTCCATATTTCAAATTATGATATACATATAAATATTAATTTATGACTGACTGAATATTTTTAATTATTTTTTTTTTTTTATTATTATTATTTTATTTTTTTTTTTTTTTGAATATTTTATTTCGAGTTCTGCTGAAAAATTGAAAAAGCTTCTTTAAAAGGGTCAGTTTTTTGTCAGCCACTGTTGAAATAGTTTTAAAAAAGTTGTACTCACCAGCTGAAGACAACCATACTGTAATCATGGTTTTTTTTATGGATTTTATGCTTTGGAAATCGCTTGGGGGCTTTCAATTATCGTAGAAGATCCAATTTACATCATATGTAATAATTCGAGCCAAAAAGGGTCGTTTTTTGGCGTAAGGGCAGAGAAGGACAAACACCCAAACATGAAGATTTTTTTCGATCATTCAAATTATGAGAAATCTATTTATATAACTTATACACTTTTCCAATGCCCTTCAAATCATCCACAACAGCTTGTTGGTTAACGTTAAAATGTACAGATATCAAAACATGGAAAACTTTAGAAACTAATAGAATGATAAAATTTAAGAGTAAAGCAACAAAAGATTACACCAATACTACACAAATAACAACTACTCAATGGAATCAAGAGAATATTCAGTCTTGAAACACCTGGAAAAAATCACAAATATAATTAATTGTCTGGGGCATGGGTCGGCAACCAGGTGCCCGCGAAGCCATTTCAAGTGCCCGCATTCAAATTACTAAGTATTAAATTATTACTTAAAAAAAAGGTTAAATGTTTTTGCGATCAGGCTCTTAAACATTTTCGATTTTTCAATATGGATCTAAGTATCACCAAGTGGCCCACTCCTGTTATATTATTTAAGAATGTGTCCGACTATTGAAAAAGGTTGCCGACCCCTGTGTGGTCTGGAGGGTTAACTTCATTTCTGCATTTCTATATTTATTTCTAGGTTTTAATATAAAATAAACATATGCAAAAGTAATTTGTTTTGTGTGTTTATTTTCTTTAAATTCCATTTTCTAAAGTTTCCATTGTTATTAATTATTCCACCAATCCAAACCAAATTAATTAAATTAAATAATTAGATTAACAAATTAAACTAAATACTTGAAAAACTATTATTAATTAATAACCAAATGTGATCTTGAAAGATTATTCATTATTCTTGCAATATAATAATAATAATAATAATATATAATAAATTTACAAGTATTTATTCATTAGATACGTATATTCATATGAGATAAAAATAAAATTATTTAACGAGGAAAACTATAATTATTAATTAACAATCTTATTCTTATTACTAAATATTTTAATAAATTTGTTTTTTCAAAGAATAATAATAATAAAATCTAATTATATAATAACCACTATCTTGACAGTAATTTAATTATTTATAGAGCTCATTTATTTATCTATGTGTGTGTGGAATCAGTATTAATTAATTATTTTTTCAAAAGCATCCTCGAAACGTATAAAAGGATCTGCTTTCATTATATGTTAAGTAATCTTTATCTTAAAAAAATATGGCTAGTAGATGTATTGTTTTATTTCTCGCCATTTGTCTTCTTCAGGTTGTATACTATTTTTAAATCTATTATTTATTTATATATTTAAGTAATTAAAAAAATATATAAAATAAATAATTAATCTATATCAAATGGTGATACTGAATACTCGAAAGTTTTTGGAATCAGCAATCATATTGATCTTATTTTTAATCCAATTTCTAACATTTAATTATTAATAATATTAATTTATATTTTTGTTTAAATTAATTAATTAACTGCTCAAATATATCAATACTTTTTTATTTTTTTAGGTGGCCTTGGCGAAACATACACCACATAATGTTCGCGATGTTTTAGTAAATTTAGAAAAAGAGTTAAAAGATGAAATGAAATTGGCTAAACGTGAAATTGATAGATCAACTGACCTTGCTGTAAATAATGGTGCTAGATGGATGGAAAATGTTAGAAGATTCATTAAAGAATCTATTGAAGAATTAGAGAAAGTAATTCGTGTTGCTGGTGAATGTGGTGAAAAACAAAAAGGCGCAATTGCTAATTTAAGAATTAACACGGAAAATGGTGTTCAAAATTGTATCTTAAACAATATAAAAGGAGCACATGATGTAAATTATTATTATTTTTTATATTATTAATTAGATTAGAATATATTTTAAGAAAGCTATATTTAAGTGGGAATGAAATAGATTATATTTCAGAAAGTCAAAAATTAAGAGACTCTTTACTTTGTTTTGAGTATAAATTAATTTACATATACCAGATGTGCAACCTTAAAACGCCTGTTTGTTTGTTTGTTTTTTTTTTTTTGAGAAAAACTAGTTAAAATAGAAAAGTGAAAAATCTTTTATTCGAACTATTTGCCCATCATCTCATCAATTTGTAGTAAACCACTCCCTTCTGGTCCCACTAAACACACAGCATTGTGTTCTTCCCGAAACGATCTGGCTTAGCGGTCGATGTTGAGGTTTTTCATTGCCAGTGATGATTCGATGAAGAAATAATTTTCAGTTATACCGTTCAAGCAAGATTTCCACATGTTATTGCATTGATTAGTGCGTCCCAAAATTTTGGATCTTTCCCATGGCATGAAGGCGTATCGAAAATGCTTGAGACGTAACATTCAACTGTGCGGTAAGTTGTTTCTGCGATTGGGTGTCGTCTTCGTCCAATAATTCTTAAAATTCGGTGACCTCAAAAACTTTTAGTTGATTTTCGCGCTTTTTGACTGTGACGTTAAAAACACCGTCTTTGAATTGCCGAAACTACGCTCTACACCGAGTTTAACTTAGAGCATTGTTGTTAAAGACCTACACAAAAATTCTATGTGCTTCAGCGGCAGATTTCTTCTAATTGTTTACTATTAATTAAAGTAAAAGCAATGAGAAAAATGTAAGGCAAGGTTGGCCGAAGTATCATGCGCGCGTACTGCAATCTATTAGAAAACGGCCTTTTTTTAAAAGTTGCACCCCTGGTATATATACAGTGGAACCTCAGGTTACGAGAGTCCTGGGTTATGTGTTTTTCGGGTTACGAGCTAAGTCTTCTATTTCGCTTTACGAATAAAATTTCAGATTACAAGGTTCTGTCAAGAAGGAAAATTCGTCATCCAAAGAGTTAGAATTTAAGACTACCACTGGTTGATTTGCTAATTTTAAAAGTGTCTGGAAATAAATATGTATTAATGCGCATGGAGTGCAAATAAAGAAGAAACTGAGGAGTAATGTCATATATTTAAGATCAACAAGAACCAATTAATCAATTTCATATAAAATGACGGTTAACGAAGAGTTCGGATAGTGAACATAGTCTTATAACGGATTATGTTCTTTAACGATCACCCAATTGTAATAGATACCAGCATCAACTAATCCTCCCTCCAATATAGCACTACCGCGGCTTTTTTATCAAGTGCGATGTGTAAACAATTGTTTTATTATTTTATACACAAATACGTTTATATGGGAACTAATATAATTTTTTTCGTAGTAATATTTTATATAATTAATTAACTCCAAAATGGAGTCCGGAACGAATTAATTGAATTTACATTAATTCTTATGGGAAGTCCTGTTTCGGGATACGAGCTTCCCCAGAACAATTATACTCCTAACTCGAGGTTTCATTGTATAACTGTACAACTGTTATTCATAACTGTATCTAGTTACAATATCGAAATAAATCTTAAATCAAATTATATTTGGAGCTGCGCAAATGCACTAAGTAATCATCATTCCCCACATAATCTCTTTCTTTTTTCAGTTTATAAATGATCTATTGTCTTTTTTATATAAAATTAAATTGTAGTTTTAATTAAACATCACTTTTATTTAATCACTATTATATTAAAAAAATACCTGTCACCCCGAAAGATATTACAATAAATATCTATCTCATAATAATTTTTAGAGAGTATACGATTTAATGAATGAAAATAAATAATAATTTTTCTCTTTCTTTTTTTTTTAGTTAATTCAAAATCTTCAAACTAGTTTAACTCAAGCTGATCGTTTATTATTAAAAATTCAAATTGGCCGAGAGCAATGCAATATTCTTGAACAATTGAAAACCATTTCATGTATGAACCAATTGATATTAGATGAAGAGCCACACATTGAAAATTTATTAATGACAATGACACCATTGATTGATAAAATTTTATTATTTCAAGCACAAGTTGGTGTTTGCGTTGATACAGCTGAAATTAAATTACAAAATGATATACATCAAATCATTATCAATGTACAAAAATGTCTTGTTGAATAATTTAAATGAAAATAAAAATAAAAAGTAAAAAATATAATAAAATTAAACTTAACATAAAAATATATGAATTATCTTTATTATTTCTTTATTACTTATATATGTATGTGTTTGTTTGATACAGTGGCGTAACTAGGGGGGTGCGGTGGGTGCGGTCCGCACCGGGCGGCACTTATCTTGGGGCGGCATTTTTTATATTTAGTTATAGTTGTAAAAAAAAAAACTTATTCATTTCATATTTTTTTTTCTTTCTTGAATAATAAATGATTATTATGATTATTATAAGTTTACTATTTGATTTATATAAATTATGATTAACTATATGATTTCGAATATTATTCCTCGATGTATATAGATGCATTTTAGTGTAAATTTTGAATTCTAATTCCAAGAACAGGATAATAATTTTATTTTATTGTATTCATTAAAATTCGTTGAATTAGTAAACGCATCTTTACCTTTTTGTTCGGTAATTTTTCCTAACTAAAATTTGTTGATATCAGTTTATAAATGTCATTTCTTTTGAAAGGTTTATATGATTACTTTGAAGTGATATACCAATATTTTTTTTAAATCATCGATTTTTCTTTTGAAAAGCAGGGCCGGCGGAAAAAATATAAATATAAATTTTGAGAGCATTATAAACGATTTTTCTAGTATGAAAGCTAGAAGAGTAAATATTATATAAATATGTTTACGAGTGCATAAAAATATGTGTAAAAATATTTACTCTGTGTATTAATTAATATTGATTAAATAACTTAATAATTTATTTATGTGTATTAATTTATAAAAACAACTATTTGATTGACTTATAATAAAAAGGGCGGCAAACTGGAGATCGCCCCGGGCGGCAAAAGTTCTAGGTACGCCACTGGTTTGATAAGATATTATATATAGTACTAGCTGATCAGAGCGCCTTCCAGGCGCTCTTCACACCTAGAAGGGGGCTCTGCCCCCTGTCCCCCCTTGTGAAACATAGTATTTGGTTGAAAGTCTGTATGTAAAAGGTTTTCATCCATTTTGTTTCAATCAGTATAAGTAGATAAGACATATATTTGTTTTCTTGGAAAATATATTTTAATTTAATCAACAACAAATTTTCCTAGTATAAATATAAAAATGCTTGTTTTTTATGCTCATATATTGGATGTATTATGATACTGAGCACATGGCAAAGACTTTCTAAAAATAATTGTTTTAAAAAAAAACGCAGGGAAAAACCCAGAGATATGCCTCTTCGTTTCCCCAATAGAGAGAGAGGGGTGGACAATTTTGCCAAGTGGCAGAGGAGGGGATGATTGGCTTCGACATATTTTGAATTCTCAATTCCTTAACTACACAATATACCAACTGTGGTCGACAATTGGTAATTAATAATTAATTATAAATTGCATTTGCTAAAATATAAATTAAAGTTCTTTTAATTTATATTTCTAGATATTTTTACGGTACCTTTCAATTATTCTATTTCATCTTAATTTCTTGAGTTATCTATTTTAATTTAAATTCTTACAGTTTTATTAAATAAATCATTTTTAGTTATAATTTTATATAAGCATTTTTTAATTGAACCTATTCAATCTTGTCATTCCCTAATCAACCTACGCGGTTTCAATAACCCTTTTAATTATTCTAAATTCAATCCAGAGTGCTACCAATTAATTAAACTTATTTTTAACCCAATTTTTCTTATAAAATACCTCACCCCTAATATCTTATACACGACAATCTATATATAAGATGGTAGGTTTAATCAAATGGACTATAGACAGATTTGTTTGCTAAAAAAAAATTTTAAATAATTACAATAAATAGAATAATATATTCTTACCTAAAAACAAATTGGTTTTTATAGTCAACAATTCTTTAACACACAACAATTCCGTCTCATTATTGTAATACAAAGTTAGAAATATTAAGTTAATATAATTAATATTATTTATTTATTAATACCAATTAATAATATTAATTACTTATAAATAATTCATAATAATAATAAATTGTGATACCAACTTATAGGAATATTAAAATAATATAATTATTATTTTACATATATATGAATATAATATAAATATTTTTAATTTTATTTTAAGAATAGATATATATCTAAAAGGCGGTAACTGTGAGGTCACATATACATTTAAATATAAATAAACTAATGAAGATGATTTTTTCCAGATATGTGATCAATAAAACTAAATAACTTAAGAGTATAACTAATGGTTTTCAATTTATAAAATCTAATTTAACACACAACAATTCCGTCTCATTATTGTATTGTAATACAAAGTTAGAAATATTAAGTTTAAAAAAAATTAAAAATATTTGAATTTGGAAAATTATATGTAGCGCCATCTGTCGATAGTTTTGTGACACTACAGACTTTTAGCAATATATTACTAATTAAATTAATTTTGGATAAATTAATTTTGGATTTAACTACACTAAAACCTTCCCTGGGATGCCCACAACAATCCCTGAAAGTTTCATCGTAATCGGACGGGTAGTTTTTGAGTCTATAAGAGACAGACAGACAGACACACAGACATTGCCTTTTATATATATAGATAGATATAGCACGGATGGCGAACCTTTTTCAATGTCCGTGCCACAAAATTATAAAAATTCTTTTTGAAGTAACTAACGTGCCACAAAATTGTCATTTTTTTCTCTAGCTTGAATATATAATCGAATATTTTTGTATAACTTCTAACTATCCTATATAAAAGTGTTATAATTTTAAATATTAAACTTTATTCCAAAAAAATAAAATGATTATTAAAAAATTTGGAATTTATTTTTGGTAAAAATATATCTTTCCTAAATTTTTTTTTTATTTTTATTGTATGGAAATTCTTTAATTGATTTTAGTTTGTAGTTTTTATTTGTAGATAATGACAAAAAAGCAAAATTTATATTTGATACCGTGAACCACTTACATTTTCTTGTTTTGACGTCCTATGTTAAATTCTAGAAAAAGATTGCGATTCTGGCACTATTCTCCAATCGTCCTATGCGTAAAGTAAAGTTTGATATAAATTTTATAAAATTAATTTTTCTTTTTTTTTAATAAATATTGATAAAATTTACAGCATATATTAAAATAAAAGCATATAAGAATATTCTGGTAATAGGTGTATTTCATCATTCATTGGAGTTTATAACGTCACAATTTCCCAGACAAACAGACAAATAAAATGACAGACACGAAAAATACAAAATGCAAAAAATTTTAATTCCTGAACAATGCTATTTGTACGGTAACAAAACGCAATGACATAATAGAAGTCCAAACGGTATACACTGAGTCTAACTATCATGAATGTTTTTATACTACGAGGGAATTCAAGCGATATTTCAGCTTAATAAAATGTATAATTTGCCGGCTTAATCTCTATTAAGATAGATATAAATAAATATTAAATACTTCAAATTTCATAAATTTTAATTCTAATGTGATTTATTCATTTTTAATTTATTTCTATTGTAAAAAGTTATAATTATTAAAAAAATAATTTTGTCTTTATGCGTGTCATGAAATTTTTCAAACGTGCCACTTTTGGCACGCGTGCCATAGGTTCGCCATCCCTGGTATATAGTATATGTAATACGTTTAAAATCAAGAATTGGAGGGAGGTGGCAATGGACAGAGTGCGATGGAGGAAAATAGTGGAGAGAGGAAGATGGGAACTGTGAGTGCGAACTCATCTCGCCTGAGGCCTTCAAGGCCTGTTGAGCGCTTTAATAATAATAATACGATTAAAAAAGTTAAAATTTTCTTTAATTTAAAGTTTTTTAAAACTATTGTATAAAATTTTTATAAAAGGTATATCTATCTTAAGTAATTTAAACTAATATAATCTTATTATACTAGCAAAATATGAATACCTATATTTGAAGATCGGATCTTGAAAAGGACTCACAGGATTTTTATAAAATTAACATATTAGGGGATTTGTGATTGGAAGAATTTATATGGGTTCCATTTTTGAAATTTAAAACTTACTAATTCAAAATGTTAAAAATGTAAATTTATATAGTTAAGTTGGACTTTAAAAGTTGCCGACTCCTGTAATAAGACATAAATAACACAACTTACAACAGAAGTTCCTAAACTTTTTGGGTTTTCCGTTCTCTTAAAAATATACAAGTTTTTCAACGGTTACTATTTCATTTGGAATCTAAATCTTTCATATTTGTAATTTAATTAATAAATAATTCAAACTCATAACTATTTTAAACTAAATAATATAAAATGGTATTGGTATTATCTATATTCAGGCACAAATAGGAATGTTGCAAAAGAAATTAATTACGCAGTGGATATTTTTTACTTTTACTGATATCCAAAATTTAGTAAATTTCATGTTAGAAAAATTTTGATTTCAATGTATTGTCTCAATAATAAGATATAACAGAATTCACCTGGATTACCTGCTTGAGAGTATTTTTCAAAGCTATGATAGTTCTTTATAAAAGTGATTTTATATTTAAAGACAAATAAATTACAAACCTGTAAAACATGGGAAAACAACCATAGATGCCTTCCTTAATTTTTCTACTCCATAGTTGCATTTTTTACAGAGAGGTGAAATTTTTTCATTTAAAATGTGCATATTAACTTAACAAATATATTAATCAAATAGTTTAATTATCAAATGTTTCTATTGGCATATTATAGCGATTTTCAAGGGCAGTATTGCTGTAAAAGGAAGATTTAAGACATTAGTGGCAGTAATTTATAAGATTTAGAATAATAGGATACTCTAAATAGGATATTAAAATTAATAATAGTGAAATTAGTTAAAAATTAAAATTGAAATAAAATGTGTCATGATTCAATATTTCAATTCATTCTGGTTCAGAAAAGTTACCTCATTGAAGTGATGCAATGGACCTCAAGAGACTTTCTTTCCTCCAGAATTGCTGTTTTTCAACTGCCAATAATAAAAATAAAAAAAAAATAAAATTTTCTTTAAAGAAAAAGATTTAATTTTCTATAACATATATTTGTTAGCATATATAGAGTTAGCAGAGCAAGTCTTCGAGGGTCATTATGATAGGTTCTGATTACTTAAGACAAATTTGATAAGTCAAATAAAAAAAAAAATGGAAAAATTTTTTTAAAGTTCTCGAAATCTTTTTTTAGTCGAAATTAAATGGAAATCAGTACGAATTTGTCTGGTTATTCGATACTCAATATTTATATTATTTTTAACACTAAAACTTTGTAAAATGTGATTATTTTTTATATTTATAATTTATATAATTTAATCGATTTATTCATAATATTATATTTAAAATAATCTAAATAATTCTTTAATTTTAAAATTACAAAAATGTATTAGATAAAATATAAAATATAAACATTACAATTTTTTATAAAAAAAATAGTAAAAAATAGAAAAATAAAATATTAACCTTGATCTATTTTAAGGTGATATCTACATATTGGGTTAAATTATAAATTTATCAATTTTCTTTCTTTCATTTTTTTTATTTCAAATTTTATCTTAATCTCTAATTGAATTTACTAAATATTTAATTAAATGAGAGAGAGAGAGAGAAGGAAGAGATGTTTTGTCTGTCTAGACTCGATAATGTTTATTTATTTAATTTTTATATGTCTCGATTTATTATAAATATATAAATATTCATAATATTATATTTAAGGAAATGAAATAATCTATAATCTATAAAATCTTCCAATGATAAAATATTGAAAAGCATTTTGATAAAAATGATATAATAAATGCAATATATAGGTATATATGTTATGGTTAATGTACACTCTTCGGAAATGTACACTTTTACCTTTGAATGTGTACATTTCTCAAAAAGCTAGGTGAAAGTGAACAGAATGTAATGTATATACACATTTCCCGGCAAAATGTGAACTCTCGCCTTCATGTTTTGGTAAATGAATACTCTTACCTTCATATATTAACGAAAATTGGAATACAAATAAATTAAAAATATTATTTCAGTAAAAAAGTAAAATTATATTTTTAATAGAATATATATTATTTTAACATACTTTTCTTTGGTATAAAAGTTAAATTTTATAATAATAATAATTTAATAATAAAGGAACCTATATAACGAACAAATTTACCGAAAAATGTGTACATTTGCCTCAATATCTGCTTTTACCGTAACATATACAATAAATAAATATATATAAATATATATAACTATATATAATATGCAAGTATAGAAATAATTTAAATTATTTATTGAAATATAAATATAGAATTAAAAATGAATAAAATATTAAATTTAAAAAATTTAATTTTACTAGTTACTATAAAGAATTAACATCAAGGAAATAAGAGGGTACGGTTGACTTGTCTAAATGCGCGTATATATATATATGTGTGTGTTACGGTAAAAGTAGATATTGTGGCAAATGTACACATTTTCTGGTAAATGTGCACATTAGCCTCCTCATTTGGGTAATGTACATTCAACTAACATTTACAATTTCAAATAAGGGAAATGTACATTGAATTCACAATGACCATGTCGTTTTGGTAAATGTGAGTATGCAACCAAATTGAAGATATAAATGGAAGTTTAGAGTTAAATTCTGTTTTAAACGAAAAGAAAATTTTAATTGATAATGCTCGAAAGAAAGGAAGGGAAAATTTAGAAAATCAAGCTATCAAAATGTGTAATCTTTCGAAAGAAAAATTTCCTGCTGCTGTGATTGGTGACAATGTTAGAGTTTCCATTCCAGACGTTGATCGTGGTAAAACGGATCCCAAAAATAAAGTATGTTAATATTATAATTATTTGTTTGATTCCCATCGTATTGGTCCTAAAAAACTAGGACGAAAATAGTATTTATGAATATTGGGATATAAGCTACGACATATTATATGTAATAAGTATGTTTTGTTTCTCATTCACATTTTTGAATTAAAATAATTTTCGTTATTAAAGCTTTTTGTATTATGTTTATTTAAATAAAATTTTTTTTACTGCAACAACATTTTTAATTTACTTGTATTCCACCTTTCCTTAAAATACGAAGGTAAGAGTATATATTTACCAAAACGTAAAGGCAGGTGTACACATTTGCCGGGAAATGTACATATACATTATATTCAGTTTACTTATACCTAACTTTTGTTACGGTAAATGTACACATTTTAAGGTAAAAGTTTACATTTCCCAAGATTGTACATTTACCGTAACATATATATATATATATAATTCCTATTATTGGGTTTGAAAGAAAGTTAACGAGAAAAATACTTGAAAAAAATTAAAAATTGTAAATTTTTAATTGAAATCTAATATGAATTGAAATAAAATAGATTTTTAATGATAATTTTATAATAAAATATCATTATTATTTAAACTATAATTTTCAATTCAATATATTACCCATGTCTTTTGTAATTAGAATAAAATGATTTAGTAGTTAATTATATACTAGTATCAAGATCAAGAACTGTCAACAAATATGGTCAGAATTATAGAATCGAAGTGGACCTCTTAGTTCGAATGGGAGAAGAAAGATTAGTGAAAATTTAAAGGAAAATCAATTAACAAATGATACCATTAGATAGGGCAATAATAATTGGGAGATAAATGGTTATAAGAGATTTATGAATTGGATGGAGAAATATAACTTTTGAGATCAGCAAAACACAGAGAGATATATAGATAAATGTAATTCTGGAGAAATCTCAACATTTCACATTATTGTTTTTTTTATATTATCCCCTCCTTCAATTAAATAAATATAATATAATATAATATAATATAATATAATTGAAAAAAAACATTATGAATGAACCAAAAAGATGACATAGAATTAATAAAACATTTAATTTTTATCTCATATTTTTCATGTATAAATATAATTATTTTATTTAAAGAAAAAATATTATAAATGACGACACACCATAAAGTGAATATAATATACGTATATAATCTAATCAGTAACTTTTGTTAAACATGATGCATTAATTTCAACGTCTTTTAAATTAATTAAAAAATCGACAAGAAGGATATATATAAATAAGCCAGCAATATTTTAATAATTCAGTTTAATTTGGCAAGAAGCAAGATGTTCACTAAATATTATTTTTGTCTTCTCTTAGCTGTGGGCCTTTCTCAGGTAACAAAAAATGAATGTGATATTATCTACATTTTGATTATATGGAAAAATGATAGAATATTTTGTTTATCAAATATTTTCTTTAAAATACATAAATTATAATCAAGTCCCTTGTGAATAAATATTTTAGATTCATTTCATTTTGGGGTGGAAATTTTTCAGTCATTTCAAACAAGGTCAACATTGATTGATGATTTTTTCATTTCTAAATTGTTTAATCATAAGGAATGGAAAATCTATTAAATTTTAAATCCAATTATCTCAGCTCGAAAAAAAATTTATTTAATTAAAATAAAATTTATTATAATCAACAACTCAGTTTTACAATTGCGTCAACTTCTCATTGAATGCTTTATATCAGTCCGTCTCAACTTTTCAGTATTTTCGGCCCAGTTTTCAACAATAACCCGCTTACAATAAAATGTACCTAAATAATAATGTATATTGAGTATTTTTAATTCTATTTATAATTATTTTTAACTAATTTTCGACGCGTATGTATGATCAGTCAGTTAATCAATTTTTTTAAATAATATTTTCTGCTGGATATTTTTGCCCCTCTCCAATGTGCTTGAGTTCCTCTTAGGGGGTGCGCCAAACAGATTGAGAATCGTTGTTGTATTTGTGTTCTCAATCTTTGTGAGGATAGTTAGATATGACGTGTAAACGAAGTGATATGACTTTGACTCGGTGGAATGTCTCACAAACAACCATTGATCAAGGATACGAAACTGTTCTCCTTATCAATTATCACTTTTTTAAGCATAAAAGGCCCTAGGATATTTTTCTAAGATGAACAAAACATATAAAAAAATATTTAATTATCCTACAAAAAGATCTGCACAGACCATTTTTGTACCTCAAAAAGATTTTATAAGGATTTTTTAATATTAAAAAAAAGATATAAAATTATTGAATTTTAACACCAAAATAAATTAAATTATAAATATATAATTATTACGCTCAGATTAAAAAAAAATTAAATAAATTTAATTAATAAATATTTATTTTTAAAGAATAACATTAATTAATATTAATACTAATTACTAATCTAATTTTATATTTTATTTCAGGCTCACTTTGCCCCTCTTCATGTTCCCCTTGAACCAATGGATCTTATTCATGATCTTCTTGATAGATTGAAAGATTTATTGAACGAGGCTGAATTGATCGTTAATAGTTTGGAAAGCTCCCTTGCTGATGGTGGCAAAGCATTGATTGATAGAGCCAACGGTTTGATTGAGACTGCACTCAATGTTGTAGAGGGAGTTATTGCAACTGCCGGACAATGTGGACAAGCTGCTGTACCCGATGTTGACAAAGCTAAAAACGATGCTGAGGAAGCAGTGAAACAATGCGTCAGTGTTGCTGCAACTGAAGCCACACCGGTAACTCAATACAATTTTAATTTTTCATGAAATATATTAATTAAAAAAACAAACAAATAATAAATAAATTAAATAAAAAGTAAGGAATAATTATTAAATAACAATACTCACTTTTTAAATTAAAAATCAAATAAATTAGTAAATAGAAAAATATATTTGAATATTATATGAATAATCACAGGGAAATATAAGTTGAGAACACACGTTGAGAAAATGTAGTAAAGGATAAAACCAAGGGATATAACGTAAAAGATGACTTTTTCATTTTTAAAAATTTTAGTAGTTCTTATTTTAATATTAAAGCTTTAATTTATGCTATGAGTACCTAATAATCCTAGGAACGATTAACACCACTCTTCGTGTCATAATGAGTATTTTGTTTTGAGATTCGGTAAAAAAAACTTGAATTGTGCGCCATATCCCTCGGCTCAATATAAATCTATATTTATATATAATTCAGACACTCAGTGTCAATGGCCTATACTTTTCAAATTTATGTGTAAATTACACTATTATATAGTTCTTTAATATCTAAACTAAATATCTTAACTAAACATTTTTTTTATGAAATGTCAGTGGTTGAGATTCTTATTTCATTCACATAATAAGATACTTTTATAAGAATTCTATTATAGTCTTCATCTCTTGGTAAACTGCCTTTCTTAAAATTCTTTCCTCTGACCATCCATATATAATTTTAAATAAATTTTTGTTAATAATAGAAATAATTGTTTATTTTTCAAGGTGTTGGAAGAATTGAAACCTTTATTGGAAAACGCCAAACAACTTGATGCTGAAGTTGAAGAGAAAATTGATGCATGTAACGCCGGAGCTGAACCAGTTGTATGCCTAGCTGGTGTCGCCTTAACCGAAGGTCCAAAAGTCGAAGCACTCATTGAACAAATTGTACCACTTGTGTCCAAAGTTGTCCAAGTTGAAGCTGATGTAGATGATTGCATTACCCAGAGTATCATCACATTGGAAGGTGATGTTGAACGGATTATTAATGATATCCGAAATTGTGAAAACGGTGGAAATTGAACATTTTTCAATTAGATAAATAATGTAAACATTTCAATAAAATTATTTATGAAATAATTTCCATATGTTTTTTTTTTAATATATATCACTCTAATCATTTAATTAATAATGATAAAAATAATAATAAATAAAAATACAAAATTTATTAATAGAACAAGCACAAAAAGAAGAAAGGAATATATTTTATGGATATTTAATAGGTAATGTTTATAACATTTTTTAAATATGTTATGGATAATAATTTTTTTAAAGAATGGATAATGGAATATTAATACAAAAAAAAGAATCTGTGTTATTTTATTATACAAAATCTTTGCGAATAATTTATTTATTTTATCAGTTAATATAATATTAAACAAAATACAGGTCATTAAGTCCGTGACTTTTTGAATTTCCCGTCTCTTAAATGAAATGGCAACTACTGTCATCAGGCAACAATCAGCTGACTCCTGTCGAAATTTGAACCAGCTGGGTCTTTTAGTTTTTGTTTGACATAGCAGACTACCTCGTGGTTGGACAAGAAAATGGAAAAAAAGTGAATTTCCATGAAAATCCATGAATTGGGATACGATTTACTCCCTCATCTTTCCTATTCCCTGGATTTAGCCTCGAGTGAGTATTTTTTGTTTCAAAAAATGAAGAAATGGCTCAGCGGAAAGAGATTTGACTCCAACGATGAAATCATCTCAGAAACAAATCTATTTTGATATCCTCGACAAATCTTATTTTTGGAAAGAATAAACAAATTGGAGAAAAGTTGAACGATGCTCAAAGGACTCTACGTTGAAAAATGTAATAATTTTTTATCCATAAATCTGTGTTTCTTCAAAAAGTCATCGACCTGCTCTCATAGTTTTATTAAATTTGGCAATTTATTTAAATATTTAATCGATTATACATCAATCTGCACATAATTTATGTTCCTTTTAATGAAAAAATTAAAATTAGGACCAAAAATTGTTGTTTTAGTCCAAGTGTGAGAACTTGCAGGTCATATGGAAGATTAATTGAATAATTGATTTCTTCTGGTTTTTTCGAAATTCTCCTAAGACTTGTGTCAAACAAATGGTTGTGTGACATTCAGAGACTGTAATTTGTCAGATCGTGGGAGAATTTTTTACAACCAAAAGTTCATTCAATGTTGCTTGTCATAATAAAACATGCCTCAAATTCACATCATATTACATGATATGTTTTGCTTTATCACACACAACATCAATGTTATTTGACACAATAACTGATTTACTAAATTGGTTCGCTATGATTGAATTAATTCTACCAGATGTGGAATGATGCTTTATCGCCGTATAAATAATTAACTTCATCTAAGGTGACCAGATTTTGACCTTTGTAAAGCGGGAGAGGGGGGGATGAGATGACAAAAATTTTCATAGAGAATAAAAATAGTATCCTAATAAATTTTTTAAATTTCAATCTAAGTACAATTTACAAATGTAAAAAAGAAAAGTATCATATTATATATATTTGAGTGAATATTTTTAGTTGATTGCTGTAGTTGCTTAAAATGTTGTGTAAAAATCTTCACAAGAATTTGTCAAACTATATTTTACACATAAACTGGCTTTCAAAGTCTCAACATTTAATTGTGCTTTTTCTGATGTTCACACTTGATTTACCGTAGAGAAAACGCGTTCAGTCGCAGCGTTAGTCCTTGGGAAAGGCAGTGCATATTTCACAATTTTACTACATCATTGTATGGAGCATAGTTTGTTTCAAAATGGTGAATTAGTTCTCTCCATTTATTCTCTATTGTGATTTTTGCTAATGCCAAAGATTTAACCCTTTCCTTATAAATATATATATATATATATTTTAATAATAATACCTCATTAAAAAGATCATTTTAGTAAATATTACCTTCTATTTGGGAAATTTTTTGAAATATAATCGAAAGTTGTTTGCATTCTAAGTTCTTGTTTTAATGTAAACACAACGAAAATGATCAATATCATTATAAACTACCGTCCACTATTTTAAAGATTTTATACAGTAACTATAAAAGTTTTTGATGTGATTCATGATATCTGCATTATGACGATTTATTACACCTTGGTCTTATACTACTTTTACAAAATTCAAAGTCGAAGACGAAATTGAGACGACTGGTCACCTTATCTATGCAATATGACTTGATAATCAATGTTGAAAGCCAGAAATGAATATTTTATGTTGCAGTTGATATCATAAATCTTGTTGAATAAGTAAAAAGTTCTGGTCAAAGTATACATCAAGTTTACAAATATAAAACTTTCAATTGGAAATAAAATCTATCTCAATTTCAATATAAGGAATAACAAACAAAAAGTGCAATGACATTTAAAATATGATTTCTATATATTATAATTTCGCAATTCCTAATCTCATCTTATCAATTTATATATCACACCATAAAACTTGTCTGTCTTTTTTATTGCTAAATTGATTAAATATTTGAATGTAGAAATCAATTGAAACTGAGGTGTATCAATTAAATTGGATTTACACGTAAGCAAGCTAAGTTCGGGATTAATTAAATAAAATAGAATTTTAGAAAAGGTAAAATTAAAAAAAAAACGGTTAATACTTTAGAATTAATTATATTTTAAATATTTAAAATTATTGTTATTTATTAAAGTAAAATTGATGAAATAAATTAATATAATAAAAATGATGAAAAAAATGATTTATAAAATGTATATATATTTTCATTTACATATGGCAAAATCTTTATTTGACATAAAGAAGACGTCATATTCATGACATGACCCAACATTAAACTTATAGACATATTAGATATTCTAAGTCATACTGTCATATATGAGTATTTTAGTTTTTAATAATCCAATATTAATTTCTTCTATTTTACCGAATATTTTTGTAATTAATCTAATTATATTAATATATTTACAAAGTTTCTACTTATATGTGGATTTAAGATTGAATGAATATATATTTATGAGATTATATTTATCTTATCTTTGACAAGGTTTTTTTATCAATTTTGATTTAATTGAATTTAATAATTTAGATAAATCTAATATAATAATATTCTTAGCTTGTTTGTTGTCAATAAAAATTTAAAGAAATTTGTATATTACTTTTATTAAAAATACTAGCTTCTCAGATCGACTTCGGCGCTCTGCCATTAAATCTCGAAGTAATACATAGTATTTGGTTGAAAGACTCTAAACAAAAGGTTTTAATTCATTTTAATTTAATCAGTATATTAAAATATTCATATCTTTTTGTGTTCTTATTTAAAATATAGTGAAAATGCTGCGTCCACGACGGGGCTCAGTGTATATAGTTAAACTCCTTCTCTGTTGATCACTTTCGAGTAGCATATCTTTTTTTTCGACTCTTAAATTGTTTATATACCATATTAATAATGACAACACGTTATTATTTTATTTTATGAAAATATCTGTATAGATGTCCTCAGAAAATGAACATCGGTTAATAAACCAATGTTTAATTTATATCATCATAGGACATCTTGTTAAAAAAAATATTTAATATAATTAAATAAAATAGGTTACCTTATAAATAGACTTGCCATACGTCCCGGTTTCGCCGGGACAGTCCCGGATATACTGGGTTGTCCCGGCGACCCGCCCGGTTGTTGAAATTGTCCCGGTTTAGATTCAGGGCACAGTTTCTTGGAAATAATTGAGCAAAATTATTAGATCAGAGAATGATTAATCTGCTCTTGTGTGATTAGTAACGTTTTGGCAAGTAACACAGTAATACAAATTTTTTGAACCAAGATTTTAATTGGGAAAAACCAAATGAGAGGCTATAATATTAAATGTAATAGCACCTTTAGCGCTGGAAGAATTAAAGAATGATTTTATAAATGCAAATTTTGTTTCACTAAGTATGGATACTTATTATCTATTCTATATTTTAAGTGTTTTTGACATTACTGTTTTCATACCCCCCCCCCCCCCCCGAAACCGACATCCCTAAACCTAAAGTAAAATAGACAGAACTGTCCCGGTTGGTCCGTGAAAAAATATGGCAATCCTACTTATAAATAGCATCAATCAAATAAAAAACTACTATTTAGTGATTTTTACAAGGAATACAAAGTAACAAAATATGTCAAGAAATAAATAATTCTATAAAGCATGCGCATAAAGAAAATAGCAATTCAATATCAACAAAAATTTAGACTTATTTTAGTTGCATATCTAAACTTCAGTTTAACTTATACAAATTTCTTGTTGTACGTTTCGTTGATTCACATATCTTTTTATTTTATTTCACCTGCATAAATTTGTGTATCTATTTGTTCCGAACCTTTTTGTGGAAACTTATAGTACATTAAGTGGTAGTAAATATATATTTAGTTATGTCTTGATCAGATTCATTGAATATTTATACTTTATTTCTATATATATAAGTCATTTTCACTAAGGTTGAGAAAAATGTCTGTCTCTCTCTCTCTGTGTGTGTGTGTGTGTAGACAAGATTACGCAAAAACGGTTTGAGCTAGAATCATGTAATTTGGTAAATGGGCATAATTCAAAATTCGTAGTTTTCTATCAACTTTTAAGAATTGTAGCTCAACCGGAAGAGGGTCATTACCTTCAACGTTTTGATTTTTTTTCCTCTAAAGTGCCCGTAAAAATAAAGATATATGTTTGATAGTTTTTCTCGTGATTAAAAATTGTATAAAACTGCTATAAATAGAATTTCAGCTTGATTGAATCGCTGAAAGTACCAGAATTAATTTTTTAATCCTACAAATCACGCTTCAGCACGTGACGTGGTGCCATCAACAAAGAGCCAAACACGCGCTGGTTTAATTAATATTATTAATTAATTTTAATTTAAATATAAGTAATATATGTTATTTAATTCAATTCAAATTGCGAGATAGTCGAGTGGAGACACTCCAGCTTATTTGTATTTAGTTTGACATTGGTAATAATAAACAAAATCTGCAAAAACAATGTTTAATTCAAAAAAAGACAATTTAAAGGATAAAAAGGATAACAACACTGAAAAAGACATCATAATAAAGTAAGAAATTAGAAATTTCAAGTCCATGTGATCTTTCTCAGTGCATTCTATTCTAGTGAGCAGATCTAAAATGGATTAGATACTTTCAAACAACACAGATAACAATGAAGAATTTTTAATAGAAAATGAAAAATTGATGATATTGAAAAATAGTAAATAAACTTTTTATAAAATTTATCTTTTATCAAATTGATCAGAATATCAGTAGATTTTTTTAAAAATATATTTGATGGAAGAACTAAGTAGGTAAATTATTATTATTCTTTTATTTTATCTTATTATTATTAATTGTTGAAAAATGAGATAGAAACACGTAATGGCCGATTATACGGTACGGTTATGATAAATTAATTGCTTTTTAAATTACTTATTTATAATAATTATTATATTAAAAATTATATATATGAAGTGCTTCTGGGTACGAATTCCAATAACTTTTGAACTTTATTCCTCCATTAATTATGATAAATATATTTATTTATTATGCTAATTTTTTATATCTTAAGAAATTAATCGAAAAATAATATAATCAATCAAATAATCAGATTTCTGGTTTAATAATAATCACAATTTCATTTGTTATTTTTATATTCAAATTTTTTATTAGTTTATGTACTAAAAAATGATTAAAATCAAAATTAGATAAATTATCCTAATTATAATTGAATAATTAATAATTGAAATTTATTCTTTTTTTATCAATATTTTATTATATATTAGTACAATTAAATACCTCTCAAAAATAAACTAAAAATGGAGGCTAGTTTTTGAAATAGTTGTAGTAAAAATTAACATTATGCATCTCTCATAAATTTTCGTTTTTCTTTTCTTCTATTAAATTTCTATATGAACTATTGTTTTAAGATAATTTGTGTCTCTCTCTTTATACACCTGTCCCACGTTTTACATGGAAGATTGGTTCCGAATAAAACCGTGTAAATCGAAATCTTAAATTTTCTATGTTAAAACCGTGTAAAACGAAAAACATTAAATAAAAAGTGGATAATTCAATCATATTTTAATTCTTTTATTATTTTATTAGGTAGTATATGTAAGTACATAATACAGAATTTAATTCATTCTATATTAGGAACAAAAAGTATAAGAATCTAAATTCGTGTAAGCAGCCGAATATACACTTTTACCAATTTTTACTATCTCGCCAAACGTTTTGATATTTTTTTCCTCTAAAGTGACCGTAAAATTAAAGATATATGTTTGATAGTTTTTCACACGATTAAAAATTCAAAAAAACTGCTATATATAGAATTTCAGCTTGATTGAATCGCTGAAAGTACCGGAATTAATTTTTTAACACTGCAAATCACGCGTCAGCACCTGATGTGGTGCCATCAACAAAGAGCCAAACACGCGCTGGTTTAATAAATATTATTTATTAATTTTAATTTATAATTTATAATTAATTAAATTTAATTTAAATATAATATATTATGTTATTTAATCCAATTCAAATCGCGAGAAAGTCGAGTGGAAACACTCCAACTTATTTGAGATCCGTTAATTTATAAACTGTGTAAAATCGATTTCGTGTAAAAAAAGTACCGTGTAAAACGAGGGACAGATTTATTATTAATAATATTATATTAATATTATTAAATTTGATAGGCCGTTTCTTAATTATCCTTCTTCTATTCTTATCTTATAATTAGCCCTATATGTACCAACAAAATATATTTTTGTATAAAACATTTATAAGGATTTATTAAAAGTTCCGTAAAAAATCCGTACTGGGGACATTCGATGCTTTCTATCTCTGTTCAGTGAATCAAATCATACATCTTCAACAAAGAATATACATATATCAATATTAATTCAAGCATTTCTCACATAAAGTTATTAAAATATAAAAATTTTTGTATTTGTTTCTATTTATCATTCGAGGGAAGGTCAATAAATCCGTGAATTATTGAATTTCCTGTCTCTTAAATGCTTCTGTCAGTAGGAAACTATTAGCTGACACATGTCGAAATTAGAACCAGCTGGGTCGCTTGGTTTTTGTTTGACATCCATTAATAGCAGACTACCTCGTGATTTCAGATGAAAATGAAAAAAGTGAATTTCGTATGCTCATTAAGCATTATTTTTTGGGAAAAAAACATCAGGGAAACCGAGTTTTTGAACCGTTTCGTAACTGAGGATCCACCACAACAACCCACAATACACCAGAGAGCAAACAGCAGTCTTTCTCGGGGTGAATCGGAACCAAAGATGTCCTTGACAAATCTTATATTTTGGAAGGGATAAAAAAAATTGGAGAAACGTTGAACATATGTACATATAGAGGAGACTATGTTGAAAAATAGAATAATTTTTTATTCAAAAACCTGTTTCTTTCAAAAAGTCACGGACTTATTGACCTGTCTTCGTATAATATATTAAATAAATTATTTAATTTATTGTAAAAGTTCTCATTTTAAGTAATATATTTTAATATTATTACATAATATTTAATTGATATAGATCACTTTAATAAATATTATATTGACAATTTTCAAAATCAGAGTCATTGATATATACAATTTTTGCTAGTTTAATAGATTAATTAATAGATTTTTAAACAGATAGTAGATTAGTGTTGTTTTATTTATAAAGGTTATATACACATACTCATCTTTTAGAAAATTAAAATAAAAATTTGTTCGTTTTCATTTCCCTCATCTATCATCAATCATATCAGAAATATGTATACCAGTCTTAAATAAGTTTACGATTTCAAATCTACGTTCTTTATTGCTGAAATCTATTAAATAAATACCTCAATAAATGAAAAAGTTAAGAAATTATTTAATTAATTAAAAAAATTTATTCTTAGATTCTAACATTAAAAAATGTATCTCACCTGAGAAATTAATCTCCAATAAATAAAACTATTCATTTAATTAATTATTAAATATAATTCTTTTAATTTATTTCCTAAAATTCAGAAATATATATATATATATTTGATTTAAATAATTATATTTATATTGTTTTTAATAAAAAGTTAGAAAAAAGAGAGAGAAAGATTTAGTCTGTACATATTATTTATTCTCAATATTAGATGTGATTTCATAAGAGTTCTTATCGATTACTGATATCAAAAATTAAAGAATTAGAATAATATTCATAAAAAAAAATCTCAAGTGTTATATTTTAAATTAAAAATAATAAAAAAAATCACAAGAGCGGTGTATCTTTGTAATTGCCTATAAATAGTGATAAACTAGTTTCTAATTTATATATATATATATAAAGTATTATATCAAAAGGAGAAGTAGAGTGCACCTATTGATCATCTTCAACAACGACAGAATGTTTGGAAAACTTTTATTCTTCTTTTTTGCTGTTGGATTTGCACAGGTAAAGAGGACATTTGTTTTATTTTTTATTTATTTTAAATAATTTTATTTATTTTCGATAAAGAAGACGTTCGATTATAACATAGTATTACATAATCTTTTAATAATACTAGGATTATCTTTAATGTCTTTTAAATCCTTTGAAATTGTAATTAATTTAAATTTGTATAAATTTATGCATTATGTTATAATTATCCCAATAAATATTTTTTATAATTCTGAACAAATTATTATTATTAATTGAAATTTCAAATTCGTGTCAACAATAATGTAGATATCATCTGCTAACATCTTCTTTAGGTTATAATTAAACATACTGAATGAGTATTATAATATAAACTTAAATATTGTCAAGTTAAGATGTCAAATTGTAGGCATTAGTTGAGAAATTTTGTTAATTTTTTTTAAAAATATGTAAACTAAACTAGAAAAATGGGTTTCTTTCCAGGTTAATAAAAGATTAATCAAAAATATAATTTTATGTAGAAAGAAATTGTAATATATAAAAATAGTTCATTATGTGAAGTTCTCTACCATTTACAAATTTAATTTAAACCATATAAATATATACACGTATTTTTTCATTATTAAGTGATTTATTGAATATTTAAATTAAAAAAAAAAATTAATATTAATAAATAACTAATATTAATATTAATCGAAACCACTCAGTTTAACGCTAAATCCATAATTTACCATATAAAAAAAAAAAAATTGTATCTTTGGAAATTTTATCAGACAAGTAATAATAATAATATTAATAATTTTTTTGTTTTTAGGAATTTGCATCTCCAACGCCAACCAGTTTGAAAGGCGCTTTGGATGACTTGAAAGAATGGATAGAAAAGGCAAAAGAATCAATAGAAAATGTCATTCATATGATTGATACAAAATGTGAAGAATTAGTTCAAAAGGCCAAAATTGCTATTGATGATATTATTAATAAAGCTAAAGAGATTTTAAATAAAGCAGGTGAATGTGGAAAAGCACTTTTACCCAAATTGGATGAACTTAATCGGGATATCCTTTCAACAATCGAGAATTGTATCATCGATGAAATTCCACAAGCACAAAAGGTAAATTACTAAAATTATTTATTAAAACATAATAAAAATTTAAAAAGAATTACAATATATATTTTATTAATTCTAAGCAATATATTTTCGATAAGTATCATATAATTCAATTATTTATTTATTTAATAAAAATTTTGCTTTAAAAAAATACCAATATAAATTCTTTTTAATAATGTAACAATATTAGTTGTATAAGTATATAAAACAAATCATTAAAATATATATATATATATATAAAAATCTATATTCTAAAATTAAATGTTTTAGATAAAATCAAATATTAATTAAACTAATATTAAAAATCATCCAAATCCAAGATAAAATAGATTAACCGAATTAAAATAAAAATGAAATAAATAAATATTATTATTTATTGATTGATATTGTTATTTATTTTTTGGTTTTGTTTTTTTTTTTATATCAGATTGCACAAGATTTAAAAGACGTTGTTGAAGAGGTCTCTAAGTTAGTAGCTGAAGTAACAATTGGAATTGAAAATTGCAAATCGCTTGGAAAACTTAAAGCTATTGCATGTGTGACAAAATTGGCTATTGATGAGCAACCTAAATTACTTCGTGCCATTGAACACATAGTTCCATTAGTTAAGGAGACAGTCCAAGCCGTGAAGGATTTTAATAATTGCATTGATCCACGAGTTGGTGAATTGAAACAAGATGTCGATGCTATTATCAATGAAGTGCAAAATTGTGGTAAACTACAAATGATTCATGTTTGAATCTAATATCTATTTTTGAAAAAAAAATATAATATTAGAAATAATGTATTAAACAAATGAAAAAATGTGTATATATTTGTATATACTTATAAAAATAAAAAAACTTTTTATATATAATTTCAATTTCCTTCTGTGTCATTTTCAAAAGTGTTCTGCCCTAAAATAAATCAATTCAATAAAAAAGTATAAAAGGTTAATAAAAAATCTAAAAGGTAAATCTAAAAATATTATTTAAATTA
This sequence comes from Labia minor, assembly GCA_963082975.1. Classification (NCBI taxonomy): domain Eukaryota; kingdom Metazoa; phylum Arthropoda; class Insecta; order Dermaptera; family Spongiphoridae; genus Labia; species Labia minor. Next base: position 33,217,016 of record OY720346.1, read on the forward strand.
GCTGGAGTGTCTCCACTCGACTATCTCGCAATTTGAATTGGATTAAATAACATAATATATTATATTTAAATTAAATTTAATTAATTATAAATTATAAATTAAAATTAATAAATAATATTTATTAAACCAGCGCATGTTTGGCTTTTTGTTGATGGCACCACGTCACATGTTGGCGCGTGAGAATTGCAGTGTTAAAAAATTAATTCTGGTAATTTCAGCGAATCAATCAAGCTGAAATTATATATATAGCAGTTTTATACAATCTTTAATCATGTGAAAAATTATCAAACATATATCTTTATTATTACGGTCACTTTAGAGGAAAAAAAATCAAAACGTTGTAGGTAATGACCCTCTTCCGGTTGAGCTACATTTCTCAAAAGTTGATAGAAAACTACGAATTTTGAATAATGATCATGTACCAAATTTCATCATTCTAGCTCAAACCATTTTTGCGTAATCTTGACTACATACACACACACACACACACACACACACACACAGACATTTTTCTCAACCTTAGTGAAAATGATTCAGGAACCTTCAAAACGTATAAAAACATCAAAATCTCAACATTGAAAATTTTCGTGATTGCAATACTATCTCTGGGGAGATAGTAAAAATTAAATAATATTTCCTTAGCTACCTACATACATACAAACAATTTCTTAAATTGTCTGCTCATCCGATTGTCTTCTTTCATCTTATCATTTCCCAAATGGTTTTTGCTCTAAAACTTAACTAAAACTACTATTTTTTCACCCATTTAAGCCTTCGATTATCGTAACCAATTTTACCACTATCTAGGCATACTCCAATATATCTTTAGCATTTATCAAAATATTTTAATTTTTTTAAGAAATGATAATAAATAATCATAAAGAATACTATGACCAATTGATTAAAAATAATTTTTCAAAATAGTGAGTAATTTTTATTTTAATTTTATTATAATATTTTTGAACAGAGCTGAGATTTTCAAACTGTCATTCTTTAATATATATATATATACGAAGTGTGTCTAAAAAGCCGGCAACCCACAAGCAGGACACCAGAAAACACTACTTACTGCGTCTTTGCTAATACCCAATTCTTCGGTTATTAGTCGCATAGTCAATCGCCGATCTTTCCTTAGCATCTCTCGTATACGTTCAGTGTTTTCTGGTCTCCTGCTTGTGGATTGCCGGCCTGAACGTTGTGACGGCTACTCTGAGAACGATTACACATCAAGACATCTCCAACAGTTTTCAAGCGTGAGTGGCAAGTGGAAAGTATTTTGAAGGTTAATAAAGGTATTTACAATTATAATATTCACTTTTTAATATTTTTATCATACCATTCACCGAACTTTTTAAGACACAGTTCGTATATATATATATATATATATATATATGTGTGTGTTTATTATTCCTCATTCTCTAATGAAATAAAATAACAAAACAAAATTCAGTCACAAGTCAGATTGAAGTTTATTTAATTATTTTTAACTCTTGATAATAAGTGCTAAAAAAAATTAGTTGCGGTATACATTTTGAAAGCAAATAAATAAAAAAATTATAAAAAAATAGTTAATAAATGGTACACGTTGGAGCAGATGGATAGGGTGGTTTTAAACTACTTATTAAACTGTGAATTTTAAAGATATATGATTGAAATAAAGTGCAAAAAGTGTAGTTACAATGGAAGTTTATTAACAAAAAATTAGTTAAGTTAGTTTTTAAAAATTACATCCATTACGAAAAATCATTCGGCCAGGAAACAGAGCGCGTACAGCTTACATTGATATCCTAGCGGTATGTGCAGTTGCCCCGTTTTGTTGGAACCACATATTGTCTATGTCGTAATTGTTCTCTTCAAGTTGTGGGAGGAGAAATTCTTCAATCATGTTCACGTAACGTTGCGAATTAACAGTGATTTCCATTGGCCCCCTCGCTCGCCGGACCTCACGATATGTGACTTTTTCTTATGAGGCTATTTAAAAGCAAGGGTCTACATGAACAAACCCCGGACCATTCAGGAGTTGAAGGCAGCAATTCACAACCA